>CM056377.1:6002166-6024666 GCA_029718625.1 Synaphobranchus kaupii | reverse complement strand
CACAGTCACCCAACAGCTACCAAACACCATCTGGACAGGACACAGTCACCCAACAGCCACCAAACACTGTCTGTACAGGACCCAGTCACCCAACAGTCACCAAACACCGTCTGTACAGGACACAGTCACTCAACAGCTACCAAACACCATCTGTACAGGACCCAGTCACCCAACAGCCACCAAACACTGTCTGTACAGGACACAGTCACCCAACAGCTACCAAACACCATCTGGACAGGACACAGTCACCCAACAGCCACCAAACACTGTCTGTACAGGACACAATCACCCAACAGCCACCAAACACTGTCTGTACAGGACCCAGTCACCCAACAGTCACCAAACACTGTCTGTACAGGACACAGTCACCCAACAGCTACCAAACACCATCTGGACAGGACACAGTCACCCAACAGCCACCAAACACTGTCTGTACAGGACACAATCACCCAACAGCCACCAAACACCGTCTGTACAGGACACAATCACCCAACAGCTACCAAACACCATCTGGACAGGACACAGTCACCCAACAGCCACCAAACACTGTCTGTACAGAACACGGTCACCCAACAGCCACCAAACACTGTCTGTACAGGACCCAGTCACCCAACAGCTACCAAACACCGTCTGTACAGGACCCAGTCACCCAACAGCCACCAAACACTGTCTGTACAGGACACAATCACCCAACAGCCACCAAACACTGTCTGTACAGGACACAATCACCCAACAGCCACCAAACACTGTCTGTACAGGACACAATCACCCAACAGCCACCAAACACTGTCTGTACAGGACCCAGTCACCCAACAGCCACCAAACACTGTCTGTACAGGACACAATCACCCAACAGCCACCAAACACCGTCTGTACAGGACACAATCACCCAACAGCTACCAAACACTGTCTGTACAGGACACAATCACCCAACAGCTACCAAACACTGTCTGTACAGGACACAATCACCCAACAGCCACCAAACACTGTCTGTACAGGACACAATCACCCAACAGCCACCAAACACTGTCTGTACAGGACCCAGTCACCCAACAGCCACCAAACACTGTCTGTACAGGACCCAGTCATCCAACAACCACCAAACACTGTCAGAGCTGTTCTATTGGTCTTTACCATCGTACACAGTGATTGGTAGAGCTTCTTTTTACAGTTACAACATTACTGCATTATTAGCAGATGCTCTGATCCAGAGTGACTTTCAGCATCTTTACATAGTATCCATTTATACAGCTGGATATATACTGAAGCAATGCAGGTTAAGTACCTGCTCAAGGGGTTGCATTATGAGCTGTGCCCCCCCCCCCCCCCCCCCCTTACTGTGACATAGGAGGCATTGATGTAGTCCGAAGTCTCTCCTGGTGACGTGGACAGACAGACTCTGGACCTCTCCACTGGAAATAACGCAGAAACAGCATTGCCATGGTAACCATATGACTCCAGAGCAGGACGTTATCCTCTAGAGACCCCCCCTCCCCCCCCCCCCTTCCCCAAAACTGAAAGACTTTTCATAGACCCCCCCCCCCATCTGATTCACTGCAGGTATAGCAGGTATAGCAGGTATAGCCGATGAGCTGTTCTAGGTGGGTTGAGGTTGAGTACAGAGCAGGATAGTAACACACACCGGTAAGTGGGTTTGATTACAGAGCAGGAGTGTGACACATACCGGTAAGTGGGTTTAATTACATAGCAGGTTAGTGACACACACCGGTAAGTGGGTTTGATTACAGAGCAGGAGTGTGACACACACCGGTAAGTGGGTTTGATTACAGAGCAGGAGAGTGACACACACCGGTAAGTGGGTTTTATTACAGAGCAGGAGTGTGACACACACCGGTAGGTGGGTTTGATTACAGAGCAGGAGTGTGACACACACCGGTAAGTGGGTTTGATTACAGAGCAGGAGAGTGACACACACCGGTAAGTGGGTTTTATTACAGAGCAGGAGTGTGACACACACCGGTAGGTGGGTTTGATTACAGAGCAGGTTAGTGACACACACCGGTAAGTGGGTTTGATTACAGAGCAGGAGTGTGACACACACCGGTAAGTGGGTTTGATTACAGAGCAGGAGAGTGACACACTTACCGGGTATGAGAGACGAGCAGCGGTTCTTCTCCCTGTTACAGGGGTTCAGGGCGCTGGCGTAGTCTCTCTGTTTGGGGCTGGACTGGCTGATCAGCTGTAAGGACACAGAGCACAGAGCTCAGGCCTGACATACGGCTTTGTCAAACATTTTAAACACATTCAAGCGCTTTCTCAACCCCGCCTGTGCAGAATTACACATAAAACAGTGTACAGTTGGACAGCAGGCCTCTACATTATCCTCACATCCACCCTGTATAACATATCATAAAGAAAGCACATCCACTGCACATCCACTCTGTATAACATATCATAAAGCAAGCACATCCACTCTGTATAACATATCATAAAGCAAGCACATCCACCCTGTATAATATATCATAAAGCAAACACATGCACTGCACATCCACTCTGTATAACATATCATAAAGCAAGCACATCCACCCTGTATAACATATCATAAAGCAAGCACATCCACTCTGTATAATATATCATAAAGCAAGCACATCCACTCTGTATAATATATCATAAAGCAAGCACATCCACCCTGTATAACATATCATAAAGAAAGCACATCCACTCTGTATAACATATCATAAAGCAAGCACATCCACTCTGTATAACATATCATAAAGCAAGCACATCCACTCTGTATAACATATCATAAAGCAAGCACATCCACCCTGTATAACATATCATAAAGCAAGCACATCCACCCTGTATAACATATCATAAAGCAAGCACATCCACTCTGTATAACATATCATAAAGCAAGCACATCCACTCTGTATAACATATCATAAAGCAAGCACATCCACTCTGTATAACATATCATAAAGCAAGCACATCCACTCTGTATAACATATCATAAAGCAAGCACATCCACTCTGTATAACATATCATAAAGCAAGCACATCCACCCTGTATAACATATCATAAAGCAAGCACATCCACTCTGTATAACATATCATAAAGCAAGCACATCCACTCTGTATAACATATCATAAAGCAAGCACATCCACTCTGTATAACATATCATAAAGCAAGCACATCCACCCTGTATAACATATAAAGCAAGCACATCCACCCTGTATAAAATATCATAAAGCAAGCACATCCACTCTGTATAACATATCATAAAGCAAACACATGCACTGCACATCCACTCTGTATAACATATCATAAAGCAAACACATGCACTGCACATCCACTCTGTATAACATATCATAAAGCAAACACATGCACTGCACATCCACTCTGTATAATATATCATAAAGCAAGCACATCCACTCTGTATAATATATCATAAAGCAAGCACATCCACTCTGTATAATATATCATAAAGCAAGCACATCCACTCTGTATAATATATCATAAAGCAAGCACATCCACTCTGTATAATATATCATAAAGCAAGCACATCCACTCTGTATAATATATCATAAAGCAAGCACATCCACTCTGTATAATATATCATAAAGCAAGCACATCCACTCTGTATAATATATCATAAAGCAAGCACATCCACTCTGTATAACATATCATAAAGCAAGCACATCCACTCTGTATAATATATCATAAAGCAAGCACATCCACTCTGTATAATATATCATAAAGCAAGCACATCCACTCTGTATAATATATCATAAAGCAAGCACATCCACTCTGTATAACATATCATAAAGCAAGCACATCCACCCTGTATAACATATAAAGCAAGCACATCCACCGTGTATAAAATATCATAAAGCAAGCACATCCACTCTGTATAACATATCATAAAGCAAACACATGCACTGCACATCCACTCTGTATAACATATCATAAAGCAAACACATGCACTGCACATCCACTCTGTATAACATATCATAAAGCAAACACATGCACTGCACATCCACTCTGTATAACATATCATAAAGCAAACACATGCACTGCACATCCACTCTGTATAATATATCATAAAGCAAGCACATCCACTCTGTATAATATATCATAAAGCAAGCACATCCACTCTGTATAATATATCATAAAGCAAGCACATCCACTCTGTATAATATATCATAAAGCAAGCACATCCACTCTGTATAATATATCATAAAGCAAGCACATCCACTCTGTATAATATATCATAAAGCAAGCACATCCACTCTGTATAATATATCATAAAGCAAGCACATCCACTCTGTATAATATATCATAAAGCAAGCACATCCACTCTGTATAATATATCATAAAGCAAGCACATCCACTCTGTATAACATATCATAAAGCAAGCACATCCACTCTGTATAATATATCATAAAGCAAGCACATCCACTCTGTATAACATATCATAAAGCAAGCACATCCACTCTGTATAATATATCATAAAGCAAGCACATCCACCCTGTATAATATATCATAAAGCAAGCACATCCACTCTGTATAATATATCATAAAGCAAGCACATCCACTCTGTATAATATATCATAAAGCAAGCACATCCACTCTGTATAATATATCATAAAGCAAGCACATCCACTCTGTATAACATATCATAAAGCAAGCACATCCACTCTGTATAATATATCATAAAGCAAGCACATCCACTCTGTATAACATATCATAAAGCAAGCACATCCACTCTGTATAATATATCATAAAGCAAGCACATCCACCCTGTATAATATATCATAAAGCAAGCACATCCACTCTGTATAATATATCATAAAGCAAGCACATCCACTCTGTATAATATATCATAAAGCAAGCACATCCACTCTGTATAATATATCATAAAGCAAGCACATCCACTCTGTATAATATATCATAAAGCAAGCACATCCACTCTGTATAATATATCATAAAGCAAGCACATCCACTCTGTATAATATATCATAAAGCAAGCACATCCACTCTGTATAATATATCATAAAGCAAGCACATCCACTCTGTATAATATATCATAAAGCAAGCACATCCACTCTGTATAACATATCATAAAGCAAGCACATCCACTCTGTATAATATATCATAAAGCAAGCACATCCACTCTGTATAACATATCATAAAGCAAGCACATCCACTCTGTATAATATATCATAAAGCAAGCACATCCACTCTGTATAATATATCATAAAGCAAGCACATCCACTCTGTATAATATATCATAAAGCAAGCACATCCACTCTGTATAATATATCATAAAGCAAGCACATCCACTCTGTATAATATATCATAAAGCAAGCACATCCACTCTGTATAATATATCATAAAGCAAGCACATCCACTCTGTATAATATATCATAAAGCAAGCACATCCACTCTGTATAACATATCATAAAGCAAGCACATCCACTCTGTATAATATATCATAAAGCAAGCACATCCACTCTGTATAACATATCATAAAGCAAGCACATCCACTCTGTATAATATATCATAAAGCAAGCACATCCACTCTGTATAATATATCATAAAGCAAGCACATCCACTCTGTATAATATATCATAAAGCAAGCACATCCACTCTGTATAATATATCATAAAGCAAGCACATCCACCCTGTATAATATATCATAAAGCAAGCACATCCACTCTGTATAATATATCATAAAGCAAGCACATCCACTCTGTATAATATATCATAAAGCAAGCACATCCACTCTGTATAATATATCATAAAGCAAGCACATCCACTCTGTATAATATATCATAAAGCAAGCACATCCACTCTGTATAATATATCATAAAGCAAGCACATCCACTCTGTATAATATATCATAAAGCAAGCACATCCACTCTGTATAATATATCATAAAGCAAGCACATCCACTCTGTATAATATATCATAAAGCAAGCACATCCACTCTGTATAATATATCATAAAGCAAGCACATCCACTCTGTATAACATATCATAAAGCAAGCACATCCACTCTGTATAATATATCATAAAGCAAGCACATCCACTCTGTATAACATATCATAAAGCAAGCACATCCACTCTGTATAATATATCATAAAGCAAGCACATCCACTCTGTATAATATATCATAAAGCAAGCACATCCACCCTGTATAATATATCATAAAGCAAGCACATCCACTCTGTATAATATATCATAAAGCAAGCACATCCACTCTGTATAATATATCATAAAGCAAGCACATCCACTCTGTATAATATATCATAAAGCAAGCACATCCACTCTGTATAATATATCATAAAGCAAGCACATCCACTCTGTATAATATATCATAAAGCAAGCACATCCACTCTGTATAATATATCATAAAGCAATGCTTGCAGCACGTGTACATGAGAGATCTGCTTTACAGAGATCTGGGCCTGAAACAGAAATGAAATATAATGCAATGCAGAACTAATGCAGAACCGTATTAATATTTATATTTTTTACCTTGAACTGCTTCTCCAGACGGGTCCGGCCAGAGTGCCCTGGGGTCAGAAGGTCATTGACGTAACCATGGATACAGGAGGAGGAAACCTCGGTCTCCCCACTCAGAATAGCCTCCACCAAAGCATCATGGATGAAGATGTACTGTTCCTGGGGGGGTTGCAGTAGTTGCTACTTAAATCCCATTTTTAAATTTTGATCTCTACCAGTGTCGTAAATCCTTGTGGGTGTCTGTGATATCACCTTGGTTCGTACCAAGTAGTTTCTGTACGTGGGGGTGTGCGCTCGTACCTCAGTCTGCACCAGGTAGTTCCTCTGTGTGCGGATGTGCTTTAGGAAGCCCAGGACGTTGACCGTTCCCTGTTCTTTGATCTGCTGCAACATGCTGTCCAGGACAATGTAGGTGCCTGTCCTGCCCACTCCAGCACTGCAAACACACAGGAGACTCACACCGCTGCCAGTCTGACATTTTAACCCTCATCATCATTATCATCATCATTATCATCATTATCATCATCCATCATCATCCATCTTCATCATCATCCATCATCATCATCATCATCATCATCCATCTTCATCATCATCTTCCATCTTCATCATCATCCATCATCTTAATCATCATCATCATCATCATCATCATCCATCTTCATCATCATCTTCCATCTTCATCATCATCGTAATCGTCATCATACTCATCATCGCTCTCTAAACCCTTGCGCACACCCTTTAGACACTAGGACATTTTCAGGGCTGTTTGTTTCCCTCCAGAAGTGATCCAGATGCTCCAGTCTGAGCTGAGGCAGGTGGTCGCCATGGAAATAGCAGGTGTGGGCGTGGCCTAGCGTACCTGCAGTGGATGACCACGGGCCCCGTGTCTGCAGGGCGGGCCTGTGAGGACCTGCGCACGAAGCTGAGCAGCGGCAGGGCGTGTTCGGGTACGCCCATATCAGGCCACTGGGTGTAGTGGTACTGCACCACTGTCTGCTCCTGGCGCCGCCCCTTCAGAGAACCCTGCAGGAGAACGGACAGGAAGCTGTGACATCACCGATCGAGACGTGCACAGCAAAAATGCTGGTGTAAATCTAACACTGCTGGTGTACATTTAACACCCTACGGTACATAAATAAGCGCCAGGGTGCCAAAGCTTCTTGCGGTCATTCAAACTTTGTCTCATGACTGCAGCTGAAAGTGCAGTTTTCGGTTTAGAGACTGACTGCCCTACCCCAGGCCCTGGGCTCAGATTCTGCATGAGGTCAGAGGTCATATCACTGTGGGGGTCAGATCATTGTGGGGGATCCCCTATGTAAAGGTGCTGCTGCAGGTAGCAGGCAGTGAGGTTTGATGTGGTGTTTGACGGACCTTCTTGGCCTGTGTGTTCCTCAGGGAGAAGGTCCTCTGGGTGTAGTAGGCCAGGACTCTGGTGCTCTTCAGCGTCACCAGGAAGCAGCCGTACTCCTCCTGGTTCTCCATTGGCCAGTACTGGTCACACTTCCTCTGTAAGACACGCCCACGTCAGCATGACTCCCCCGGCTCTGTCAACATCACACTCGCTTCACCGTCTGTCCGATAACGGCAGAATGCTTCATGAGTCTTACTGAGGAAAATACAGTTCCCATGAATCAGCGCTGCAGTCATGTGTTCATGAGCTTCGTTCTCACACCATCTACTCGCGACAGAGACAAAGCTACAAGATTCCATTCAAAGTCTATGGATAACGGGGACAAACAGCGGGAGGGGTGGAGTCAGCACACAGCGACAAATAGCCCGTATGATTTTACTACCAGTCAACTTTGTCACAGTACCAACCAATCAGATCCGACGCCGCTCTCGTTCTTTTGTGTATTTCTGAAAAGCAGCTCATCGTCGCCACTCACCCTCCCCTTCTCCAGCAGGTTAGTGATCATAACGATCATGCCCACATTGTGGTCCCACACCATCCTCCAGAAGTCCTCTGTGCTGGCTTTGAGGGGCCCCTGGGCGGCGATGTAGGCGCGCGGCCTGTTAAAGCCCTGCAGAACACACGCCCACCTGCGGTTACTCACGGCAACAGGGCTACGTACGGAAGGTTTGCAGGTTCGATTCCCGACACACTCCGTACTGTAGAGCAGGATACTCCACTGGACTGCTTGAGTAAAATAATCCATAAAAAACATTATAAGCAGTGTGCGTCTCCCTGGTTGTAGGAAAAAAGTAATAATATCCTGTCACTGAAAATAAACAGAATATGAGCCTGGATGTCATTAAGTGCCTTAAAAATAATAAGTGTTATGTGTTTTTTTCCCCTACGCGTGCAACGATCACCACACTGTCTGTGAATGAAAAAATAATTTGCATTAAATTGAGAGTGAAAATGAAGATGTGTTGTATTCTAATAGAAGTGTAATGGGTCAGGAACTGGGTTCGATTCCCAGGTAGAACACTTTGAGCAAGGTACTTAACCTGAATTGCTCTCTGGATGAGAGTATAATATGACATAATATAATACATTAATGAGGCTCTTACATCAACGTAGTTGGCGTTAATGTAGTCTCTGGCCTTGTCTTCCCTGTCTGGTTTCGGCGACAGTCGGACACGGCTGTGATCGTCTGCGGGAAAGAAGTGTGTAGAAGGAGTCAGCCAGGACAGGTGTGTGTTTGTGTGTGTGTGTGTGTGTGTGTGTGTGTGTGTGTGTGTGTGTGTGTGTGTGTGTGTGTGTGTGTGTGTGTGTGTGCGTGTATGTGTGTGTGTGTGTGTGTGTGTGTGTGTGTGTGTGTGTGTGTGTGTGTGTGTGTGTGTGTGTGTGTGTGTGTGTGTATGCGTGTGTATGTGTGAGGTGGCTCGCGTACAGGCCAGGATGTTGATGTATCTGTTTTTATTCTTGTTGTCCGGGTGACTGGAGCTATCTGAGGTCACGGGAAGATCCACAGAGCACGCCTGGATTTCCTAGGAGAGAGAGAGAGCGCCCCCTAGCGGTCAGTGATCATATAACATCTCCAATCCCAGAAGGCCTTGCAGCAACCACACACAAGTGATAACGTACAGTAACCATGCAGACTACGAAGGGCGCCAAGGACGACGAGACGACACTACGGCTATGGACATCAAACGAAAAGCAAAAAAACTAAAAACAAAAGGGAAACAGTTCTTACCTCGTAACACTCTTTCAATATCTAATGGGGAGTGAGAACGCAGAAAGGACAGCCATGAAATTCCAACACACACACAGACACACACACACACACACACATACACACACACACACACTGAACAAATAAGTGCAAATTTAAAGACCATGTATTTGTGCAGGATCAAAGGGAAGGTCAGGGCGGAGTCCGTCATGCACTTTATGGGCCCAGACAGGACAGACCGAGGCTACTGCCACTCTGCTTTCCTCTTCATACATAATGCACGCTCTTCTCCGATTGGCCTAGGCAAGCCACGTGACATGTTTTGGCCTATCATTGATGAGCGTGCATTCTGCACAAGGAGAGAAGTACCCATGTGACAGTGTACACCTCACACAGCATGCTGCCCACAGCATATCCCTCTACTGCACGTGCTCAGACAGGACTGCAACATTACAGCCAAACATTAACATGACATTTTAACACAAATGCAAATTCAGTTCGGCTTTGGACTTTGAACAAAACACTTTACACACATCCAAATTCACGTATTTTAAATATATGAACACAGTTTGTGAAGAACTCCCCATAGACTGGATTTCTGTGTGGAAGTGTTGCTGGTGTGTGTAAATATTTTACTCAGTAACATCAAGGTGTGACTGACAAACTTATATATATATATATGGAATTTTGTAAATTAAGAAGAGTGAGTGGGATTCCTGGTTTGTGATTGATTAATGTGACCATACACTTCTTCAAAACTGTTTGTATTAATAGCACTGCAAAATGAACAGAACTTGTGAAGATTACAGTGTAATGTGTGTGTGTGTGTGTGTGTGTATGTGTGAGGTGTAATGTTGCTGAGGGGTTGTGTGTAGAGCCTCACACAGACTCCACAGACACAGGAAATGGAACAGTCACATGCTACACTGGAATTATGGGTAATTTCCCAGCATGCCCTCTGACACTGGGCCATTCGCTCTGTGATTGGCCGGTACGTTACACACTGTGAGGAGAGGTGCTGTCTGTGGGTGAGAGTGAACGCTTCAGCTCGTACCTCAAACTCCTGTGAGAACCCGCCAGTGTCGTGGAGCTCCGCCACACGCCTCACAAACTTCTTCACTGTGAGAGGCTCACATTCGTCTGGAGAAAGACATGGAAGGTCTTACAGAATGTTCCGGAAAATATTTCTGTTTTTACAAAAATAGAAAGAGGTGTGTGTGTGTGAGTTCTGTGTATGTGCACAGGTGTGCATACTGAACCGCACAGTTTGTGTGTGTGTGTGTATATGTACGTGTACAGGTGTGCATACTGAACTGCACAGTTTGTGTGTGTGTGTGTATATGTACGTGTACAGGTGTGCATACTGAACTGCACAGTTTGTGTGTGTGTGTGTGTGTGTGTGTGTGTATATGTACGTGTACAGGTGTGCATACTGAACTGCACAGTTTGTGTGTGTGTGTGTGTGTGTGTGTGTGTGTGTGTGTGTGTGTGTATATGTACGTGTACAGGTGTGCATACTGAACTGCACAGTTTGTGTGTGTGTGTGTGTGTGTGTGTGTGTGTGTATATGTACGTGTACAGGTGTGCATACTGAACTGTGTCACCTGTTGGTGGAAGGGCAGGAGTGGAAGGGGCAGAGATAACCCTGGGGGAGGCGTCTTCATCTATGTAGAAATGAGCAGTTTGGAAGCACTTCCTGTAAAACATCCACACAAGCTCAGTTAACCCAGGCAGAATCATCCTCGCACGTGGATAACTCTGCTGAGTAAAACATGGAGACTTGTAATTTAGTCACAAGGTACAGTACACTTGCTTCTTTCATATTTATAAACTGGAAAATGATACAATCTCCTGTTGATGTAACAAATGTAAATTACAAACATGAGAGTTGATTCAGTTCTGATTGGCTACCCACAAAACAGCCACTGATTGTTTAAAATGTAAATCACTGTCTTACTTACGTCAGTATTGGCGGTCTCCAAATGACCAATCCTCTTGCAGTATTGAAAGCAACTTGTACAATGTAGTTAACACCAGAGAATGAATTGTGATTGAATAGAGGATATTGTGATTAATGTGGCAGGCCTGAGATTTAAAACAATATTATGGAGATGCACCTGTGGGTGTAGACAGGGGCTCCCACTCAAATCAGATTGATATTTTCCAGGATTATAAAATGACATTTGACATTTATTTTTGGTGCAATAATGGGGACTTTATGGATGCATAGCGGGATATTTTGGTTTTCCCGGACTGTGGGTCCCCTTTGTAGACGAGGAGAATGGTGGGGGGAGTTGAGGAAGAGGATGCTCTGTGTTCCGTACCTCCAGTAGATGAAGATTCCCACCAGGACCATGAGGCAGATGAAGGTGAGAGTGGACACTATGGCCAGGGGCACCACAGCCCGCCTCTCCCTCTCCCCGAAACCCACCCGGCCAATCCGAGAATCACGGCTGCTGTTACTGACCTCTGATTGGGCAAGAGACACAACAGATCACACACACACCTCTTTTGTCAATGTCTGTTGCCAGGTAGCTATCATACACAACACACAAAACAACACACATAGCAAACCCACTATATACAACTCAACCTTGGCACGGGTGGCAGTGTGTTGTAAGGGTTTCGTGAACTGGGCTTGTAACTCAAAGGTTGCAGGTTCGATTCCCAAGTAGGACACTTCTGCTGTAAACTTGTGCAAAAGGTAATTAACCTAAATTGCTACGGTAAAATATCCAGCTGTATAAAATGGGTTCACCGTGTAAAAATGAGAAAGTTCTGTAAGTCGCTCTGGATAAGAGCGTCTACTAAACGCCCATAATGCAATCCCATAATGCAATTGAATGACACTGTACACAAACACACACACTACAAACTGCAGTTGTTATATCACGATAAATGGCTGCCACAATGATGTGTTTAAAGCATCAGAATAAAAGTTATAAAAATAACTTTTATAATATAAACATAAAACTTGACCGTTTGCAAACCAGTGTGAAAATGAAGCCTGCACCCAAAAGCAAAGGCAGTTACTTACCTGTGACAAACAGACTTAAACAAAGGCAGTTACTTACCTGTGACAAACAGACTTAAACAAAGGCAGTTACTTACCTGTGACAAACAGACTTATGCACACGTTTCCTCAATTTATCAGAAAAACATCATCAAATAAAGTCATATGGGAACAAACATAATCCTGCTCTCAGGTATAACAGCATTTACTGAGACAGATAATCACCCCACATTCTGTATGTAGAGAATGAATACATGAGAGAGAGGTAGGGATGCATGTGTGCTGGTTTATAAGGAAAGGGGTGATTCGTTATTCTAAAGTCATAAATGAAAATGGACTCCATTAGAAATGAGTGTCCAATGAGGGCAGAGGGTAGCCACCATGTGACCGGTCCTTCTCGTCCATCCCCCAGTTGGGTCCTTGGTTCCTTGGCGACTGTTGTTGCTCTTGAAGTAAAACGATGAACCTGCTGCCCTCGCGGTCATCCGTCTCACTGGGCCTGAGCTGTGGCAGAGCCGTTGCAGTGCGCGTCGTGATGCCACGGCCAGTAGGGGGCGCAGGAGGGAGGGTATCCTATAACAGGGGTTCCAGAACCCGGTGCTGGGGCCCCTTATGTATGCAGATGTTCATTCCAGCCGATCTCTTGATCATTTAAGCTTATTGAAAATGCATGTTTAAATTCTTAATTTTGGACTTAAGTAGCAAAGCAGGCTTGGCTCATTACTATCTTTGCTAATTTCAGCTGTGGGTCTGTTATAGTTACATTTTAATGATAATGAAAAAGAAAAATCTCCAACAGTGAATCACAGAAAATGAAAGTCTGTAAATGAAAATGGACGTGAATATCTGTCTCTGACATTACGGGGGATTAACAGAGACATTACGGGGCATTAACAGAGATATCTGTCTCTGACATTACGGGGCATTAACAGAGACATTACGGGGCATTAACAGAGATATCTGTCTCTGACATTACGGGGCATTAACAGAGACATTACGGGGCATTAACAGAGATATCTGTCTCTGACATTACGGGGGATTAACAGAGATATCTGTCTCTGACATTACGGGGCATTAACAGAGACATTACGGGGCATTAACAGAGATATCTGTCTCTGACATTACGGGGGATTAACAGAGATATCTGTCTCTGACATTACGGGGGATTAACAGAGACATTACGGGGCATTAACAGAGATATCTGTCTCTGACATTACGGGGCATTAACAGAGATATCTGTCTCTGACATTACGGGGCATTAACAGAGATATCTGTCTCTGACATTACGGGGCATTAACAGAGATATCTGTCTCTGACATTACGGGGCATTAACAGAGACATTACGGGGCATTAACAGAGACATTACGAGGCATTAACAGAGATATCTGTCTCTGACATTACGGGTCATTAACAGAGAGAGAAATCGTCCCTCATTAGACTCATTAAAAGTGTCAAATTAAAAACGATTTAACTGTTTATAACTTCCAATAACGAAATGCAATTATGGTTGAAACAAACACGAGCATAAACTGGGGTACCCCGGGACCAGAGTTGGGAACCCCTAGCTTTGAGGGGGGGACTGGGGGCAGGGGTCAGAGAGCAGGGGGTCAAAGGTCAGGGTCTCACCATTGAACAGAGGCTGGGTGGTGTAGGAGAGGATGGCTCTGAGTGTGGAGGAGTCCTGCGGGGCGGAGGTGGGGGTGTCCTGCGGGGCGGAGGTGGGGGTGTCCTGCGGGGCGGAGGTGGGGGTGTCCTGCGGGGCGGAGGTGGGGGTGTCCTGCGGGGCGGAGGTGGGGGGTGTGTCGGGGGCTTGGGGCCGTGGGCCGCAGGGGGGTCTCCCAGGCGGGCGGCGCAGGGGTTACGGTAACCGGGGTTTCGGGGAGGGGCGTGGCCTCCCTCGCAGCACTGCCGGCGACCGTGGGCGGGGCGTGCCGGAGCCCGACGTCGTCGGATAACGGAACGGTAGGGGTCGCGCTGAGCGCATCGTCACGGTGATTATCGGTTCCAGGGTAAACGCCACTGGCCGCGTCGCCACCAGGAGGGGGCGCACTAGGGGTCGCGAGGGAGGCGTGGCCAGAATCGGGCCGCTCGGCGGGTC
Source organism: Synaphobranchus kaupii (assembly GCA_029718625.1). NCBI lineage: Eukaryota > Metazoa > Chordata > Actinopteri > Anguilliformes > Synaphobranchidae > Synaphobranchus > Synaphobranchus kaupii. Next base: position 6,009,951 of record CM056377.1, on the reverse strand, counting down.
GTTCTGCGTGGTCTCTGGACCAGAACAGGGACCCTTCCTCTGTACCCGCGGACTGAACCGGGCCCTCGGTGGCCCTAGTGTGCAGAAACCCTGAACCTGATCCGTCTGTGTCCCGGTCCACACCGACCCCTCGGTTCTGATCCGGGACAGGCTTAGGACGCCTGGGCTGATAGTCCACCTGAGAGACAGAGACAGAGACAACCAGGACTAAGAGCACAAGTCAGCCATTATCCACGCTATGGAAAGATGGACCAATCAGAAATTACCAAATCACAATACAGTGTATCTGATAGAGGCGGGATATCAGCACTGTGCTCTTTAAATACCATTACCTTCCAATCGTCTCTGCCTGCAGTAGGATCTGAAAAAGGATCAGGATACGTTTCTGGGGAAGGAAAAAAGAGACGGACATCAGCTGTAAGTGTGATGCAGAGAGTACGGCCGTGACCGAATATGATCGTTTCGTCCCTTTGAGGGCGCATATTTGAGTCAACTTTGTCAAAATGCTTTTGAGTGGCTGACTTTTTCTCATAAATGGGGGCACTTAAAATACCAGGATGAAAACCTTATTTCCAGGGTTTTGTTGAGGGGATTCAGGATCACACTCATCCACAAAATACCGGAAGTAAAAACTAAAAAAAAACTAAAACTTGTAGTACAAGAGCGGAACATATTCTCTTTTTATTTTAGTTAATTCTATCTTCAGTCATAATCTACACTTTGTAACAATTGTCATATGTAAACTGATTCATATTCTCAATTAAAAAAATTAAAAATTTAAAAAAAATATATATTACAAACTACTTCCCTCACTAGTTTGAAAGAGTTTTGCAGGATTTATTTCGCACACTGCTTTCAAAGTGAGGGGACAGGGCACATAGGGACAGGGGTCTGAGTGGACAGGGGACAGGGGGCAGGGAACAGCGATCATATTCGGTCACGGCCTCGCTTTCATGAAACGACCACATCCTGTGCCAGATTATGAGAATGGCAATTCAGTTATGACTATTTATCACTGCCAGGCCCATTTGAACGACCTTACAGAAGATTATCACAGAGGAAAGTACTTCCAGGTCACCATATACAGACCAGTATCACACAAGGAGATGAAGATATACATATGACAAAGGCGAGAGACCCATAATTCACCAGGACAGTCTCTGACACACATACACATACATGCACACACATGCACACACATGCACAAAGACAGGTGAAGTCAATGAAGACGATGATGATGGTTCTTACCTGCTACAGGATGAAACATGTTACACAAAATGGATCTATCATTCCCAGGGTCTTATGATGTTCAGATCTGACTCGTTTCTCAGGAACAGGATGGGGTGCGTTAAAGGTTAGACATGGGACATTCACTCATTTATTTATATGTGTGAAATTAAATTTTATCCCAATTTGGAATTCCCAATTGCTTTCCTGAGCCACACCACTGCTGGGAGATTCTGAGAGAACAGAATTCTGTGTGCTCATTGCGCAATCGCACATCACAAAAATAAAACGTCAATCACAGAGAACAACAGAGGACGTAACAAAAACACAGAGATAAAAAGAAATAACACTAAATGAACACTAAACGTAAACGAACAGGAATACTAAATGAACACTAAAGGTAAATGAACAGGAACACTAAATGAACACTACATATAAATGAACAGGAACACTAAAAGAACACTAAAGGTAAATGAACAGGAACACTAAATAGACACTAAATATAAATGAACAAGAACACTAAAAGAACACTAAAGATAAATGAACCGGAACACTAAATATAAATGAACAGGAACACTAAATGAACACTAAAGGTAAATGAACAGGAACACTAAATGAACACTGAAGGTAAACGAACAGGAACACTAAATGAACACTAAAGGTAAATGAACAGGAACACTAAATGAACACTAAAGGTAAATGAACAGGAACACTAAATGAACACTAAAGGTAAATGAACAGGAACAATAAAAGAACACTAAAGGTAAATGAACAGGAACACTAAATGAACACTAAATATAAATGAACAAGAACACTAAAAGAACACTAAAGATAAATGAACCGGAACACTAAATATAAATGAACAGGAACACTAAATGAACACTAAATATAAATGAACAAGAACACTAAAAGAACACTAAAGGTAAATGAACCAGAACACTAAATATAAATGAACAGGAACACTAAATGAACACTAAATATAAATGAACAGGAACACTAAAAGAACACTAAAGGTAAATTAACCGGAACACTAAAGGTAAATGAACAGGAACACTAAAGGTAAATGAACAGGAACACTAAATGAACACTAAATGTAAATGAACAGGAACACTAAATGAACACTAAAGGTAAATGAACAGGAACACTAAATGAACACTAAAGGTAAATGAACAGGAACACTAAATGAACACTAAAGGTAAATGAACAGGAACACAAAATTAACACTAAAGGTAAATTAACAGGAACACTAAATGAACACTAAAGGTAAATGAACAGGAACACTAAATGTAAATGAACAGGAACACTAAATGAACACTAAAGGTAAATGAACAGGAACACTAAATGAACACTAAAGGTAAATGAACAGGAACACTAAATGAACACTAAAGGTAAATGAACAGGAACACTAAATGAACACTAAAGGTAAACGAACAGGAACACTAAATGAACACTAAAGGTAAATAAACAGGAACACTAAATGAACACTAAATATAAATAAACAGGAACACTAAATGAACACTAAAGGTAAATAAACAGGAACACTAAATGAACACTAAAGGTAAATAAACAGGAACACTAAATGAACACTAAAGGTAAATGAACAGGAACACTAAAAGAACACTAAATATAAATGAACAAGAACACTAAAAGAACACTAAATATAAATGAACAGGAACACTAAAAGAACACTAAATGTAAATGAACAGGAACACTAAATGAACACTAAAGGTAAATGAACAGGAACACTAAATGAACACTAAAGGTAAATGAACAGGAACACTAAAAGAACACTAAAGGTAAATGAACAGGAACACTAAATGAACACTAAAGGTAAATGAACAGGAACACTAAATGAACACTAAAGGTAAATGAACAGGAACACTAAATGAACACTAAAGGTAAACGAACAGGAACACTAAATGAACACTAAAGGTAAATAAACAGGAACACTAAATGAACACTAAATATAAATGAACAGGAACACTAAATGAACACTAAAGGTAAATGAACAGGAACACTAAATGAACACTAAAGGTAAACGAACAGGAACACTAAATGAACACTAAAGGTAAATAAACAGGAACACTAAATGAACACTAAAGGTAAACGAACAGGAACACTAAATGAACACTAAAGGTAAATAAACAGGAACACTAAATGAACACTAAATATAAATAAACAGGAACACTAAATGAACACTAAAGGTAAATAAACAGGAACACTAAATGAACACTAAAGCTAAATGAACACTAAAGAATGGCATGAAAATGTGAGCTTCTACATGAGGCTTACATCAATTTCAGCTTTTATCAGCATTACAGCCACTAGGATCAGAGAAAAAGAGCTACAAACAGAGAGGGTGCTACAGGGTTTGTAAAGGAAGGATTTGGCTGCTTAAAAACAGATGCAGTCCAGGTTAGAGGTGCTGTGCACCTGGACACACACACAACCCGTGAGCCTTCATCTGTGAGGAACGCCCCCCTGGTCATGTGATATTTAACGGTCCAATTGCAGGCCCAGCAGTGCAATGATTCCAGCTACCTATCAATTCACGCTCCCACACAACCTGCACATGCTCATATGGGTCTGTGTTAGGTCAGTCGGTTTGTGTTATCCCACCTACAAAATCCATTGTGTTAATATTTACATCCAGCACAACTAGGGCCTGATTTACTAAGACCTTTAGCATGTGCAAAACCTTTTATCACACACAAAACTAATAACACAACCAACGATTGGTGCAAAACAAAAACAAATAATAGTTATTGGTTTTGCGTGTATCTTAGTAAATCAAGCCCTTAGTGTTACATTATGTAAACTTAACATTGATGCAATATGTATTGACCAATAATAATAAATATTAGAAGATTATACTCTAATTCAATGGCAGCAAAATATGATGGACAGCAAAAACAATGCTCCTCAGGTGGTATGTCTATCACCATTGAGAGCACTGACCCCTGACCTCTGCATTGGCCTGTTTGCTAAATCAACTGCATCTGCTTTAAGCCCCATTAAGGAACTGGTTTGCAAAACAGTAACTGAGTGATTTGTTTGGTGTGCAAGACCTGAGGACACTGAGATGGCCAGCGGCCGGACGGAAGTGTGGGGCTTACCGGGGTCATCCAGGGGCATGTCCACAATCACTTGGTCACTTATACGGCCATACAGTCCGTTCGAACACACGGCCACCACCTGGAGCACGTAGCTGCTGTTGGCCAACAGGCGCTGAATTATGGCCCCCTACGGTGGAACGACTGTGGTCATTACAATCAATCAATCAATCAATCAATCAATCAATCAATCAATTAATACAGGGTTCAACAAACACAGACAGACCAGGTTCTAAGTAATACAGACAGATGGAAAGACAGTTTGAAACACCACTGAGGGACTGGTGAACTAACAGACAGGGTGTATATACTACAGTACTAGGGGACAGACAGACAGGGTGTATGTACTACAGTACTAGGGGACAGATAGACAGATAGATAGGGTGTATGTACTACAATACTAGGGGACAGTTAGACAGATAGACAGGGTGTATGTACTACAGTACTAGGGGACAGATAGACAGACAGATAGACAGGGTGTATGTACTACAGTACTAGGCGACAGACAGACAGACAGGGTGTATGTACTACAGTACTAGGGGACAGACAGACAGAGGGGGTGTATGTACTACAGTACTAGGGGACAAATAGACAGACAGACAGACAGGGTGTATGTACTACAGTACTAGGGGACAGACAGACAGACAGGGTGTATGTACTACAGTACTAGGGGACAGATAGACAGACAGACAGACAGGGTGTATGTACTACAGTACTAGGGGACAGACAGACAGGCAGACAGACGGTGTATGTACTACAGTACTAGGGGACAGACAGACAGACAGGGTGTATGTACTACAGTACTAGGGGACAGACAGACAGACAGGGTGTATGTACTACAGTACTAGGGGACAGATAGACAGACAGACAGACAGACAGACAGGGTGTATGTACTACAGTACTAGGGGACAGACAGACAGAGGGGGTGTATGTACTACAGTACTAGGGGACAAATAGACAGACAGGGTGTATGTACTACAGTACTAGGGGACGGACAGATAGACAGACAGACAGACGGGGTGTATGTACTACAATACTAGGGGACAGATAAACAGACAGATAGACAGGGTGTATGTACTACAGTACTAGGGGACAGACAGACAGGGTGTATGTACTACAGTACTAGGGGACAGATAGACAGACAGACAGGGTGTATGTACTACAGTACTAGGGGACAGATAGACAGACAGACAGGGTGTTAGAACATTACCACATCCTGTTCTCCGTCGGTCAGGTACTCCAGCTTGGGCGGGTCCCGTCCCTGCAGCCGCTGGTAGGTGACGGAGTACCGCTCTATGCTGCTGTCATACACCACCCGCGGACGGTCCCACGTCACCAGCGCACTGGTGTAGTTCTGAGGGTCCGCCTGCACATTCTCAGGCTCCGAGCTGCAAACTGCACAAACCACGCACACATTTATCCAAGAACACACATTTACCCAACCACACACAAATTTATCAAACCACAAGCAGACATTTATCAAACCACACACACACATTTATCAAACCACACACACACATTTATCCAAGAACACACATTTATCAAACACACAGACATTTATCAAACCACACACACAAATTTATCAAACCACAAACAGACATTTATCAAACCACATACACACATTTATCAAACCACACACACATTTATCCAAGAACACACATTTATCAAACACACAGACATTTATCAAACCACACACACATTTATCAAACCACACGCACATGTATATGACCACTCACACACATTTATCAAACCACAAACAGACATTTATCAGACCACACACACATTTATCCAAGAACACACATTTATCTAACCACACATAGACATTTATCAAACCACACACACACATTTATCAAACCACAGACATTTATCCAACCACACACACATTTATCCAACCACACGGACATTTGTCAAACCACACGCACATTTATCAAACGACACAGACATTTATCAAACCACACACAAATTTATCAAACCACAAACAGACATTTATCAAACCAAACACACACATTTACCAAACCACACACACATGTATCCAAAAACACACATTTATCAAACCACACACACATTTATCAAACCACAAACAGACATTTATCAAACCACACACACATTTATCTAACCACACACAGACATTTATCAAACCACACACAGACATTTCTCAAACCACACACATTTATCAAACCACACACATTAATTCAACCACACACACACATTTATCAAACCACACACACATTTATCAAATCACACACATTTATCAAACACACACACATTTATCCAACCAATCACACTTTTATCAAACCACAAACACATTTATCCAACCACACGCACATTTATCAAACCACACACGTTAATCAAAATACACATTTATCAAACCACACAGTTATCAAAACACACACATTTATCTAACCACACACAGACATTTATCGAAAAAACACACACACATTAATCCAACCACACACACACATTTATCAAACCACACACACATTTATCAAATCACACACACATTTATCAAACACACACACATTTATCAAACACACACACATTTATCAAACCACACACACTTTTATCAAACCACAAACACATTTATCCAACCACACGCACATTTATGAAAACACACGCACATTTATCAAACCACACACATTTATCAAAACAACACACATATTTATCAAACTACAGGCACATTTATCAAAACAACACACACATCTATCAAAACCCACAATTATCAAATAATGATCACCTCTACAGCTCTGTAGGGTGTACAGCACAATGAGGACATCATTTGAGACAGACAAACAAATCCAAGGGTGCATGCCAACGGAGAAACTACCATGGAAATTATTTAGTTTGGACCGCAGCTAAGAGACCTCACACAGAGAGATTTCATCACTGGAAACATAGAAAGCAGGAAGCAGATGGTACGTACTGGACGCAAATTTATGAATCCTACTATGGCAAAGGCTTTGCTCATGAATATTCATGTGGTTGCTTGGTAAACGACCGTGTGTCTCAGTTAAGTCATCTTAACAGTTCGGGCATGAGCCCGAGTTACGTGAACTCCTGTGGTCGGGCTCGCCAACTTTCTTAACAGTACGGGCATGAGGCCGAGTTACGTGAACACCTGTGAGGTTATGTTTAGGGGTTGGGGGTGGGGTACAGGAATCACAAACTCACAAAAATCAGCGCGCACACGGTGAAGACTGAGCGGGCATGCTCGCGGTCGGTTACCAAGCAACCACATGAATATTCATGAGCAAAGCCTTCGCCATAGTAGGATTCGCAAATTTGCGTACTGGACATGGACATGTGCAATGAACAGGAAACAGGAAGCAGGAAGTAGGTGGTACGTACTAGACACGTGCAGTGAACAGGAAGCAGGAAGTAGGAAGTAGGTGGTACCTACTAGACATGTGCAGTGAACAGGAAGCAGGAAGTAGGTGGTACGTACTAG
>CM056377.1:5967166-5997166 GCA_029718625.1 Synaphobranchus kaupii | reverse complement strand
GGCACTGGGCACAGATCCTTATGGGCACTGATCCTTATGGGCACTGGGCACTGATCCTTATGGGCACTGGGCACTGATCCTTACGGGCACTGGTCCTCACGGTGGTGAGGATACGAGAGAGGCGTGTGTCGTTAACGCACATTTCAGTTTTTACTGTCTCTGTCTGTGCTGTGCCCCCCCATCCCACCCCACAAGATATTCCACCCGTCAGCTAATCAGCTTCATATTTGAGTCATTTTCCAGTGCAAGCATTAAGCCATATGTCTTCTGAGATATGTGGTATTTACCAAAAAAAAAAGCAATCAGTCAACATCCTTATTCTGGCACAACAATTATGTGCTGGCGTGTGAATGGTATTAAAGCCTCAATCCATCATCCATCAATAGCAGCAAAAGAACAACAACAATGTAAAAATAAAAACATTTTGTTTATCAGATCTTTCAGACAGCCTAATTCCATGCACACTGATCCCATAATTACAGTATAAATAACAACAAGGAACACAAATGCCCCCAAATCCCACCTTGAAGAGGATGGACAGAGCCGTTAACCTTCCTCCGTCCGTCAGCGCCTCCGAAACGGACCCAAATCTGTCCGCCTCAAAGCCCAGAATCTGCATCTGTGGGAGAGAGGTGACTCTGATCTTATGAACCGCCGGGGGGGGGGGGTCATTGGGGGGCCCCCAAGGGCTGAGGTTTAGGGGTTTTGGGGTAACATGACTCCCCAGTCTCTAGAATCACCTCTAGGAGAGAGAAGCCACTCGTTAAACTAAAATGCTGCCAGATTTCCCGTCAAAATGAGATTTTTGTAGACCGATGTGACTGATGGATCTTACTGTATTTAAAACTCTTAATGGTTTAGTTTTGAGTTTTAAGTACTTCTGCAGAAAAACAAAGAGAGGAATCTCAAATGTACAGAAATCACTGGTGAAAAAACAGTGGGCAGGGAACAGTTATCAGATTCAATACAAACTCAAACCCAAGAGACCACTACTGTTAAGGCCCGTCCACACCAAGACCGATAACTATAACGATGTGAGCATCCACACTGACGAACGATAACGCTCAGTAAACAGTGGCATCCCCCATTTTGAACGTGACGCCCTGTAAATTCTGATGGATTTTGATTGGCTGTCAGTGTTTCTATCGTTCATCAAATCGCTCTGAAAGTGATCCCAACGATATCGTTCGTCACTGTCGTAGTCGTTATGGTTGTGGTGTGGACTCCGCCATCCGCTTGAGTTAGAACGATTTTTAAAACTATATATATGAGGTTTAGGGGTTTTGGGGTAACATGACTCCCCAGTCTCTAGAATCATCTCTAGGAGAGAGAAGCCACTCGTTAAACTAAAATGCTGCCAGATTTCCCGTCAAAATGAGATTTTTGTAGACCGATGTCACTGATGGATCTTACTGTATTTAAAACTCTTAATGGTTTAGTTTTGAGTTTTAAGTACTTCTGCAGAAAAACAAAGAGAGGAATCTCAAATGTACAGAAATCACTGGTGAAAAAACAGTGGGCAGGGAACAGTTATCAGATTCAATACAAACTCAAACCCAAGAGACCACTACTGTTAAGGCCCGTCCACACCAAGACCGATAACTATAACGATGTGAGCATCCACACTGACGAACGATAACGCTCAGTAAACAGTGGCATCCCCCATTTTGAACGTGACGCCCTGTAAATTCTGATGGATTTTGATTGGCTGTCAGTGTTTCTATCGTTCATCAAATCGCTCTGAAAGTGATCCCAACGATATCGTTCGTCACTGTCGTAGTCGTTATGGTTGTGGTGTGGACTCCGCCATCCGCTTGAGTTAGAACGATTTTTAAAACTATATATTTATAGTTATCGTTCTTGGTGTGGATGGGCCTTTAGACTGTTTCATAACTTAAACACATTAAAAGTTCTTACCAGGGATTTCTGAAATGGTTACCACAGTATTAGCATAAGAACAAACTCCATTTCATATTTGTGTGGCTTTAAGGTGATTCATGTACTGCAAATGCAACAGTAGAAATCCCCGCTCCCTCCTGTGGCCTAAGGCTGGCAGGATGGTACAGCTACAGGATGAATCAATGTGGGAATGTGTGTGTTTGTGTGTGTGTGTGTGTGTGAGTGTGTGTGTGGGAATGTGTGTGTTTGTGCGTCAGGATTGGAATCGGGTGAAAGAGGGGTTAGAGCACAGTGCGCTTGCTCCTATTGAATCACAGATCTCAGTAATACCTGTGCATACATTCGGTCTTTCTTTCCTTCTCAGAAAAGCCATCTTCACATTGCACGCCCAAATCATAAATTACGTTGCTATGGAATGCGTGTTTAAAAATAGCACCAATTCTGTACACATTTCTTGCATAATTTGGATCACTTTACAAGCTGTCAAATCATAATTAGACATAATTCCACAATGATAATTTTACCCTGTCCCCTGGTCATTAAAGACTGTGCTGTAGTAGCTCTTCTGTAGTGGCCATTTTACACGGTTTTTCACACGTTGTTGTAGTTCACTATGCCTGGAGAAATCTGTTCTCTGTGATGTGATGTAAAATTCCAGGTTTTTGCACTGTAGAAAAAAAATTCAAATACAAACTACAAATATACCTTTAAGAATATTTCATTTAGATTTCCTTTTTACATAAATTCCATACTTTATCTTCCCATATAAAATGGACCTGGTATACATTATCTTTGGTAATACTGTGAGGAGTGTAATTATTAAGCATTTATGTTGTACTGAATAGCCACAGGTCTTCTCAGCCACAGGACGGCCATTTTGTGGTGCCCAGGTGTGAAGTACCTCCAGGGGGAACTTGACGCCATTGAGGCTGTGCTCGGAGCCGTCAGACGAGGCGTTGCACCTCCCCCAGTGGAAGGTCATTCTGCCCACCTTGACCCTTGACCTCAGCCCGCCTCCACTTAGGTAGAACTCGCCAGTCAGGTTCACCATGACTGAAACGCATCACATCCTGTCACATGACTTCCTCACAGTGATTCCTGTGGTGCAGGGGTAGGCAACCCTGATCCTGGAGTGTCTGTGACGTTTCTGGGTTTTGTTCCATCTGAGCTTGATCACAACAGTTTGATGTATGATTAAAGGTATTGAGCCTGAATATTGTGAATGGTGAAACACTGAGTGTCTCCAGCACATGGTCACCTGTATTCATTAAACCTGATTAATTAAAATTAATCCAGTTATGTAGTTACGTTTGGATGGAGCAAAAACCAGGACCGTCTCTGGCACTCCAGGACCAGGGTGGCCTACCTCTGCTGTAGTGTAATATCTCCTACAGGGGGTGGAGTAGCAGAAGGACATTAGGTGGAGTGATAATGTGTGGAAGAGCTTGCCAGGTCATGCAGGAGAACCCTGGGGGGAGTTTCAGGTCCAGGCTTGATATGAGGCTCGACACACGGGGTGAGCTGAATACCTGTTCTCACTATTATATGTGTTCTTCCAATGATCTTAAAATTAAAGCAAAAAGCCTGGAATAATAATAATAAATAAAAATCCAACAATCTTAAAGAAATTAAAAATTATTTTAAAAGATGATATCCAATTGTAATGAATCCTGTCACAAAGGAATCTTAGTCAGAGTCTCTCAATTTCCTCTGCGATCAAAAACTCTTTTTAAACATCCAGGCGAAACGTTCTCCACAGTAGCCAGCAAAGTGTGGAAAATCATCATTTTCCCCCATATATTAAAATATGAATTAAGATATATTACTGAAGTATGAACAGAATATGATATATATGAAGACATAAAGTATGAATCTGGCAGGTATTCACATGCCAGATTGGATATTTCTCATTACTACAGATCTTTAGTGGGACAGGTCTGATCACTAATATAAGCTCTAAATCACGCTTTTCTTTCCACATAATGTCCTTACAAAGTCAGCGTAGTGTAGCAGCAGAGATAATGTTAGAGAAACGTTAGCTGAGCGTTGTGTGGATGTGGGGACGTGGGTGAGTGCAGAGAGATAATGTTAGAGAAACGTTAGCTGAATGTTGTGTGGATGTGGGGACGTGGGCGACAGCAGAGAGATAATGTTAGAGAAACGTTAGCTGAACGTTGTGTGGATGTGGGGACGTGGGTGAGTGCAGAGATAATGTTAGAGAAACATTAGCTGAACGTTGTGTGGATGTGGGGACGTGGGGAGAGCAGAGAGACAATGTTAGAGAAACGTTAGCTGAACGTTGTGTGGATGTGGGGACGTGGGTGAGTACAGAGAGATAATGTTAGAGAAACGTTAGCTGAGCGTTGTGTGGATGTGGGGACGTGGGTGAGTGCAGAGATAATGTTAGAGAAACGTTAGCTGAACGTTGTGTGGATGTGGGGACGTGGGTGAGTGCAGAGATAATGTTAGAGAAACGTTAGCTGAACGTTGTGTGGATGTGCAGGTGTACCTGTTTTCCCATCGTTCTGGATGGTGGTGCTGGCAGGGGTCTCACTGTCCCAGCCCTCGAACCTCAGCTGCTGGAACTGAACTCTGACCCGGGCAAACGCCTCGTCAATGTCAATGGGGGACTGCTTGGCACTGTTGCATGATGGGTATTTTTTAGCCCAGTTTTTTTGGTTTAAGGTTCCTGAGGGGGAAAAAATAATACTATTAGAACAGAAACATCATACAAGGCTGTTAATTTGAAACTCTGTGACTGGCAAAAAAAATTGGCAATTACAGTACGGTGCAAAAATTTGGGCACCCCTGGTCCAAATGCCTTTTACAATTAATCAGGCAGAACAGCCACCACAGTTGGATGCTTTAGAAGGCCTGGAGTTAATTCAGAATAAATAGTTCAGCCCTGGAATTATATTCACCTGAATCATTGAAGCCTTAACAAGTAAATCACCTGGGTCTAGGCCTTAGTAATCATCTTTTTTAAAAGTAACAAAGAATAATCCAAAAGGGTTCCCAAACTTTTGCACAGGGCCTTTTTCCTTTTTTTATTATTCTGAAACTGTAAAAAATTTAAATAAAAAGTAATCTTGCTTTAAAATTTGAAGAAATTAGTCATGTTTAACTTAACCATTTAGAGGTCAGGTTAGCTTCTGTTCACTTAGATATTAATTGTAAAAGGCATTTTGACCAGGGGTGCACAAACTTTTCCACCCCACTGTATAAATACATAATGGTATGCCATTAACACAAAAACACACCCATACATGCACATGTGTACACACACATATACATACACACACACATGTGTACACACACATATACATACACACACACATGTGTACACACACATATACATACACACACACAGTCTGACAGGTAGATTAGAGAGGGTCACATATGATTGCGTTATAATGCTGGTGGTGACGCTGAAGTACAGCAGAAACAATGACAGCAGAACGGGGTCACTGGCTATTCTGGGTCAGAGTCATTAGCATGTTAATAACTAAGACTTCATTAAACCCAGGACACACAGATACCAGCACTAAGGGTTCATCTGTCTGCCCAACCGTGCGTGCGTGTGTGTGTGAGTGTGTGTGTGTGTGTGTGTGTGTGTGTGTGTGTGCGTGTGCGTGTGCGTGCGTGCGTGCGTGCGTGCGTGCGTGCGTGCGTGCGTGCGTGCGTGCGTGCGTGCGTGCGTGTGTGTGTGTGGCGTCTCCTCCTAATCTGGCAGCAGAGAGGATCTACAGGGTGATTAAATGAGTGGGTGCACAGGCTGGGGATCTGGGGTACAGAGGGCTTTTACGGGGGAACTACTAATCCCAGTTACCCCAGCTCCTGTCTGCACAGACTCTGAGGAAGGATGCAAGATTGACGTTTAGAAAAAATATATATAAACTTTTCCTATTAATAGTTTGCCTTGCTGCTTCCTCATTAAACACTGGGCTGTTTGAAAGGAAACAAAAATTATGAATGCAAAAATGATAACAGTGTATAACAGCACTGATCACAGTTACCATGGCGATTATTATATTCATGCATTTCCCACTGAATAAACAGAGTGCATTTTTAAACATATTCCTGTATGTTTCTGATTTATTAGGAGAGCACAGCGTGATCCATACGGGTACCTCTGCACCACAAAATGTATCGTATCTTGAGTTTGGTGAATCGTCTCAGCCCGATTAATTGCGCAAGTGAATGGGGGCGTCGTCTGGTGAAAACACAAAAGAGGGCGGGGCATGTGGTCCAGTCAGTAGGGTGGGATGGGTGGGTTGAGAGTTGTACTGGTAGGCACTGTGGTATGGCAGAGGCCATAGAAGAATATGAGGTGGATTTGAACAGCGCCTCTGGATTTGTGTCAGATAATGTGAGCCGCATGTTCTAGGCCATCAGTGCCAGTCTGCGGGGCATTCAACGCCAAATTCAGTTCAGTTCCACTTCTCAGAACTGACATCCCCCCAAACAATTTGTTGACCTGCGTCGTGGCAACAAGGCTGATTGACGTCGAGTCACATGACGCGACCGCTTTTCTACCTGTAATAGATCAGTGTTTCGTGTCATCCCCATGTTGCAATATACCAACATCAAAAAAGCTTTCATTTCTCTACCCCTAATCGCCATATCAACCTCCATGAATGATGTCGATTAGACGTGTAACAACGACGTCAAAATGTTTGGTGGGATCTCAGCCCTTGCAAGCGACGTACAGACACATCATTTTTTTTGAAAGGTTGACGAGCTTACTGCAAACAAAAGGGTTTTCAAACATCGTCCAAGCAGGGATCTGTGGCATATAAAACGGCCCACTGAGGTTGTGCTCAAATATAACGATTCCATCTGAGCCAAACAAACAGGGACGTGGTTCTTGGTACACAGCCGTGCCAAGGGCCTATGAAAGCCATCGATTGGTCCATTCGCATGTTCCAGAGGGAACGCCCACCCAGCCGTTGGGCAGAATTCCTTTACCTACATCAGTTCCCTGTAAGAGTGCATTCCAGTTAATTAAACGAATGAGGAAACACACAGCCACAACAACAAAAATAACCTTATTGGGTGATTTCCATGGAAACAGGAGCAAGATGATCCTCAAACACCCACTCACCAACAGCTGGCAACATCCCCGCATTAAATCAGACCATTAAAATCACCATGCACCCTGCTCTCATGGACCGCTATGCTACGCAATCACTGTAAACACACAGTTACCTTTTTAATCCATTCATGTTAACGCTCTGTATCGTTGATGTGACCGTACACTCGTCGGTGTGTTCGGTTAAAGGCACACGCCGTTTACTTGGCGGTCGCTTCCATCTTCCTTTGAGGAGCTTGAGACAGAGAAACCGCCAAAATGAAAGAAATGGCGGGAAAGGCCTCATCGTTTAAACCTCACTGTTCCTTCAGTTTAAGCACAAACACACCTCCCCCGTTTTCCTCCCCCGTTTTCCTCCTAATGAGGCAGCAGATAAAAAGATGTATTCTGGCGTCTGTGCCGATAACAAGCGATGGGATTATTATTATCAAACCCCGTCAAAGACTCACCAGCTCTCACACACACTCCCTGTCCCACACACACACACCCACACACACACACTTCCTAACAACCGTAATGTAGAAGAATGAGCTCCAATTTAATAGAGAGACATTTCAATTCTCTGAATTTAGAGGGAAGAATTCTGTAATGTCTTTCCTCTAAACTCCCACAGCAAAAACTCCCCTGTCTGATTACAATTAGAGTCAGGGCACCGCTGTACAGAGATGACGGATAAGGGTTAGAGTCAGGGCTGTACAGAGATGGCGGATAAGGGTTAGAGTCAGGGCTGTACAGAGATGGCGTATAAGGGTTATAGTCAGGGTGGTACAGAGATGGCGGATAAGGGTTAGAGTCAGGGCGGTACAGAGATGGCGGATAAGGGTTAGAGTCAGGGCTGTACAGAGATGGCGGATAAGGGTTAGAGTCAGGGCTGTACAGAGATGGCGGATAAGGGTTAGAGTCAGGGCTGTACAGAGATGGCGGATAAGGGTTAGAGTCAGGGCTGTACAGAGATGGCAGATAAGGGTTAGAGTCAGGGCTGTACAGAGATGGCGGATAAGGGTTAGAGTCAGGGCTGTACAGAGATGGCGGATAAGGGTTAGAGTCAGGGCTGTACAGAGATGACGGATAAGGGTTAGAGTCAGGGCTGTACAGAGATGACGGATAAGGGTTAGAGTCAGGGCTGTACAGAGATGGCGGATAAGGGTTAGAGTCAGGGCTGTACAGAGATGGCGGATAAGGGTTAGAGTCAGGGCTGTACAGAGATGGCGGATAAGGGTTAGAGTCAGGGCTGTACAGAGATGGCGGATAAGGGTTAGAGTCAGGGCTGTACAGAGATGGCGGATCAGGGTTAGAGTCAGGGCTGTACAGAGATGGAGGATAAGGGTTAGAGTCAGGGCTGTACAGAGATGGCAGATAAGGGTTAGAGTCAGGGCTGTACAGAGATGACGGATAAGGGTTAGAGTCAGGGCTGTACAGAGATGGCGGATAAGGGTTAGAGTCAGGGCTGTACAGAGATGGCGGATAAGGGTTAGAGTCAGGGCTGTACAGAGATGGCGGATAAGGGTTAGAGTCAGGGCTGTGCAGAGATGGCGGATAAGGGTTAGAGTCAGGGCTGTACAGAGATGGCGGATAAGGGTTAGAGTCAGGGCTGTACAGAGATGGCGGATAAGGGTTAGAGTCAGGGCTGTACAGAGATGATGGATAAGGGTTAGAGTCAGGGCTGTACAGAGATGGCGGATAAGGGTTAGAGTCAGGGCTGTACAGAGATGGCGGATCAGGGTTAGAGTCAGGGCTGTACAGAGATGGAGGATAAGGGTTAGAGTCAGGGCTGTACAGAGATGGCGGATAAGGGTTAGAGTCAGGGCTGTACAGAGATGACGGATAAGGGTTAGAGTCAGGGCTGTACAGAGATGGAAGAAAAGGGTTAGAGTCAGGGCTGTACAGAGATGACGGATAAGGGTTAGAGTCAGGGCTGTACAGAGATGGCGGATAAGGGTTAGAGTCAGGGCTGTACAGAGATGACGGATAAGGGTTAGAGTCAGGGCTGTACAGAGATGGAAGATAAGGGTTAGAGTCAGGGCTGTACAGAGATGGCGGATAAGGGTTAGAGTCAGGGCTGTACAGAGATGGCGGATAAGGGTTAGAGTCAGGGCTGTACAGAGATGACGGATAAGGGTTAGAGTCAGGGCTGTACAGAGATGGAAGATAAGGGTTAGAGTCAGGGCTGTACAGAGATGGCGGATAAGGGTTAGAGTCAGGGCTGTACAGAGATGGCAGATAAGGGTTAGAGTCAGGGCTGTACAGAGATGACGGATAAGGGTTAGAGTCAGGGCTGTACAGAGATGGTGGATAAGGGTTAGAGTCAGGGCTGTACAGAGATGGCGGATAAGGGTTAGAGTCAGGGCTGTACAGAGATGGCGGATAAGGGTTAGAGTCAGGGCTGTACAGAGATGGAGGATAAGGGTTAGAGTCAGGGCTGTACAGAGATGGCGGATAAGGGTTAGAGTCAGGGCTGTACAGAGATGGCGGATAAGGGTTAGAGTTAGGGCTGTACAGAGATGGCGGATAAGGGTTAGAGTCAGGGCTGTACAGAGATGGCGGATAAGGGTTAGAGTCAGGGCTGTACAGAGATGGCGGATAAGGGTTAGAGTCAGGGCTGTACAGAGATGGCAGATAAGGGTTAGAGTCAGGGCTGTACAGAGATGGCGGATAAGGGTTAGAGTCAGGGCTGTACAGAGATGGCGGATAAGGGTTAGAGTCAAGGCTGTACAGAGATGGCGGATAAGGGTTAGAGTCAGGGCTGTACAGAGATGGCGGATAAGGGTTAGAGTCAGGGCTGTACAGAGATGACGGATAAGGGTTAGAGTCAGGGCTGTACAGAGATGGCGGATAAGGGTTAGAGTCAGGGCTGTACAGAGATGGCGGATAAGGGTTAGAGTCAGGGCTGTACAGAGATGGCGGATAAGGGTTATAGTCAGGGCTGTACAGAGATGGCGGATAAGGGTTATAGTCAGGGCTGTACAGAGATGACGGATAAGGGTTAGAGTCAGGGCTGTACAGAGATGGAGGATAAGGGTTATAGTCAGGGCTGTACAGAGATGGCGGATAAGGGTTAGAGTCAGGGCTGTACAGAGATGACGAATAAGGGTTAGAGTCAAGGCTGTACAGAGATGGAGGATAAGGGTTAGAGTCAGGGCTGTACAGAGATGGCGGATAAGGGTTATAGTCAGGGCTGTACAGAGATGGCGGATAAGGGTTAGAGTCAGGGCTGTACAGAGATGGCGGATAAGGGTTAGAGTCAGGGCTGTACAGAGATGGCGGATAAGGGTTATAGTCAGGGCTGTACAGAGATGGCGGATAAGGGTTAGAGTCAGGGCTGTACAGAGATGGCGGATAAGGGTTAGAGTCAGGGCTGTACAGAGATGGCGGATAAGGGTTAGAGTCAGGGCTGTACAGAAATGGCGGATAAGGGTTATAGTCAGGGCTGTACAGAGATGGCGGATAAGGGTTATAGTCAGGGCTGTACAGAGATGGCGGATAAGGGTTAGAGTCAGGGCTGTACAGAGATGGCGGATAAGGGTTAGAGTCAGGGCTGTACAGAGATGGCGGATAAGGGTTAGAGTCAGGGCTGTACAGAGATGGCGGATAAGGGTTACAGTCAGGGCTGTACAGAGATGGCGGATAAGGGTTACAGTCAGGGCTGTACAGAGATGGCGGATAAGGGTTAGAGTCAGGGCTGTACAGAGATGGCGGATAAGGGTTAGAGTCAGGGCTGTATAGAGATGGCGGATAAGAGTTAGAGTCAGGGCTGTACAGAGATGGCGGATAAGGGTTAGAGTCAGGGCTGTACAGAGATGGCGGATAAGAGTTAGAGTCAGGGCTGTACAGAGATGACGGATAAGGGTTAGAGTCAGGGCTGTATAGAGATGGCGGATAAGAGTTAGAGTCAGGGCTGTACAGAGATGGCGGATAAGGGTTAGAGTCAGGGCTGTACAGAGATGGCGGATAAGGGTTATAGTCAGGTCCAGTGCTAGTGCTAGAGTAGATGTGAGAGCACTGTGGTGGAAGAGACTGGTAACTGCTAACGCTAGTATAAGCACGTTAAGCTAATATAACATGATGTTAAGCTGAACCTGTGAATTTGTAACATGATGGCAAAGTAACTACAATATTTATTCCAAAATTAATTGTAATGGAGCAGTATTGAGTTTTTTTGTGAACAAAAAAAGTTAAATAATAAATATGCCATTTTCATATGCTCATATTGACTTGCAGTGTATCTGATAACAAATCTCAAATCTGCTGCTTTGAAATCAGACTGACACCACTACACCACTCTCTCTCTCTCTCTCGCTCTCTCTCGCCCATCTCTCCTTCCTCTCTCTCTCTCTCTCTCTCTCTTTCTCTCCCATCTCTCTTTCTCTCTCTTAAGTGTTTTTCATTCACATGTAAATAGACTTATTCATGCTTGAGCGCACATATTGATGCACAGATCTCCAGCAGCCCTCTGGGTAAAGCAAATAAGCCCCCAACCACCCCCCACACAAACGGTCCCACATGAACTCAGACCACACCAAAACAACCCCACCCCCCTCCCAGCTCCCACCACCAAAACGTCTGGAGCTGCACCAAAACAAATCGCTGCAATTAAACCTTGAGCCTTGAGCGGCCCCCTCCCCGCAGTGAGAGAGACAGGAGAATACTGCACAATGCAGCGTTCAGCTCAGCAAGACTGCAGTTTGAGTTCAAATTCTTTAGACTCTGGCCCAAACTAGACAACATCCTGTGCATACAGACGTGACAAATTAAAGGAAAACCCCCTACAGTGAGGGGGTCGGTGGCTCTGTTATGCTGTGGGCGGCATTTTCCTGGCATGGTTTGGGTCCACTTGTCCCTATATTCCAGAGACTATATGCCAAGGCACATTGAAGCTGTTCTGGCAGCTCGTGGTGGCGCAACACCTTACTGAGACACTTTATGATGTTTCTTGCTTTAATATGTCACCCGTCTGTATATTGGTCAAATGTTTGTTTGATATATTCTGGACAGAAACAGTTCTGAACTACATGAGGAACTGAAATACAAACAAGGGAACAGGTTCCAATTGGCTTGCCTGAGTCAGATCTCTGATCATGTATTTGATATGATCATTTTTTGGGCTGATTACATTTTCAGGAGATGTTGCTTTCAGACTCTTTAGCTTTGCTGATTAAGTACAAATTAACAGATTGTTGGAACACATTTAATAACGCATTAAACAGCTATATGAACTGAAAGGGTGTCGTTTGGACAAAGAACAAATAACGACACAGGCTCATACCCTCCAACCACGCCCACCAACACACACAAACACACACATGCATACGCGCGCGCACACACACACACACACACACACACACACACACACACACGCATACACACGTACACACACACAAACACACTCACATGCATACACACGCACACACACACACACACACACACACACACACACACACACACACGTGCACACACACACACACAAACACACTCACATGCATACACACATGCTCAACAACACACACTTACGCAATGCTACACCACGCTGCTCAACTCTACACACTTACGCAATGCTACACCACGCTGCACAGCCACACTCACACTCATTCATTAACATCCTTCAAATTCCTTTTTTTCTTTTTTTTTCTTTAAACTGCCCGTCTCATGGGTCTAGAGATCTCCATCAGTCCAGGAAGGATAGTGAGAACCACTTCATCACCACTGCTCCCCACCAGCTCGGCTTCTCTCAGATATAATAGCAATTTTCCAGATGAATAATATTAGTAACAATGATTAAAAATGACTGCATGCACTGTAATAACCTGTAATGAGTCTTCACTGAGTGAACAATGCTCATCCAATCAGAGACCTTACAGAATCAAATGGCTCTCCTCATCCAATCAGACACCTTACAGAACCAAATGACTCTCCTCATCCAATCAGATACCTTACAGAACCAAATGGCTCTCCTCATCCAATCAGACATCTTACATATCCAAATGGCTCTCCTCATCCAATCAAAGACCTTACATATCCAAATGGCTCTCCTCATCCAATCAGACATCTTACATATCCAAATGGCTCTCCTCATCCAATCAAAGACCTTACATATCCAAATGGCTCTCCTCATCCAATCAAAGACCTTACATATCCAAATGGCTCTCCTCATCCAATCAGACATCTTACATATCCAAATGGCTCTCCTCATCCAATCAGACATCTTACATATCCAAATGGCTCTCCTCATCCAATCAGACATCTTACATATCCAAATGGCTCTCCTCATCCAATCAGACATCTTACATATCCAAATGGCTCTCCTCATCCAATCAGACATCTTACATATCCAAATGGCTCTCCTCATCCAATCAAAGACCTTACATATCCAAATGGCTCTCCTCATCCAATCAAAGACCTTACATATCCAAATGGCTCTCCTCATCCAATCAGACATCTTACATATCCAAATGGCTCTCCTCATCCAATCAGACATCTTACATATCCAAATGGCTCTCCTCATCCAATCAGACATCTTACATATCCAAATGGCTCTCCTCATCCAATCAGACATCTTACATATCCAAATGGCTCTCCTCATCCAATCAGACATCTTACATATCCAAATGGCTCTCCTCATACAGTCAAAGACCTTACAGATCCAAATGGCTCTCCTCATCCAATCAAACATCTTACATATCCAAATGGCTCTCCTCATCCAATCAGACATCTTACATATCCAAATGGCTCTCTGAAGGCCAGACAGCACTGGAGAGGCTTAAAATGAGCCAGTTTAACCTGCTGTGCCACAGTCCGCAGAGTTAGGTATCTAAATGATATATTTGAGCCGTGTCTCAGCTTTAAGTAATTAAAGGTATGGACAGCAGTAGGAACTGCTTTAAACAGGGTAAAAAGCCTCAGAGCACTCAAAAGCCTCACGATGAAAACAGGCCAATGGAGGCTCTACATTTTACCTACAGTCCAGGTCAGGGGTCCCCAAACTGTGGGATAGAACCGGCTGGGGCGTTGTGGGAAAGGTTAATGTGCATCGCCATGACAACATGTGAAGAAAGATAAGTAACTGTATACGCTGGCTAAAATCACAAATAAACACTGTTCCTTTAAGCTGCACATTAGTGCATGTTAGGGTTAGGGTTAGGGTTAAGTTATTTGCTTGAAGGCCCAATATTTCGAGTGCCTCTAGTCCTTGGTGAAGGATGTGAGCCACTGGGAGTGTGTACGTGTCCGTGTTTGGGTTAAGGTTACAGTTAGAGTTAGGGTTATGGTTAGAGTTAAGGTTTGGGCTGTTTAGACATGTTTAAAAAAATATGATTTCTATATCTGATCTTATGTCAGGCTACATCTTAAGGGGTGTGTCACAGAAACTGTGATTATTCTCTTGACTAAGAGAGTTCTTCAGCCAGCAGTGTGTTAGGATCACTGTGTAATGTACTGCAGCTCCACACAGTAATAACGCCCTGAGGATCACTGTGTAATGTACTGCAGCTCCACACAGTAATAACGCTCTGAGGATCACTGTGTAAAGTACTGCAGCTCCACACAGTAATAACGCCCTGAGGATCACTGTGTAAAGTACTGCAGCTCCACACAGTAATAACGCTCTGAGGATCACTGTGTAATGTACTGCAGCTCCACACAGTAATAACGCCCTGAGGATCGCTGTGTAAAGTACTGCAGCTCCACACAGTAATAACGCCCTGAGGATCACTGTGTAATGTACTGCAGCTCCACACAGTAATAACGCCCTGAGGATCACTGTGTAATGTACTGCAGCTCCACACAGTAATAACGCTCTGAGGATCACTGTGTAAAGTACTGCAGCTCCACACAGTAATAACGCCCTGAGGATCACTGTGTAAAGTACTGCAGCTCCACACAGTAATAACGCTCTGAGGATCACTGTGTAATGTACTGCAGCTCCACACAGTAATAACGCCCTGAGGATCACTGTGTAAAGTACTGCAGCTCCACACAGTAATAACGCTCTGAGGATCACTGTGTAAAGTACTGCAGCTCCACACAGTAATAACGCTCTGAGGATCACTGTGTAAAGTACTGCAGCTCCACACAGTAATAACGCTCTGAGGATCACTGTGTAAAGTACTGCAGCTCCACACAGTAATAACGCTCTGAGGATCACTGTGTAATGTACTGCAGCTCCACACAGTAATAACGCCCTGAGGATCACTGTGTAAAGTACTGCAGCTCCACACAGTAATAACGCTCTGAGGATACTTTATTCCCTCGAACCTGCGCCAGGAAACCCTGACAGCTCCATGGCAGCACATATTAATAAGAGCGATTCTGTAAAATAAACCATCCAAACATGGAAACCCATTTCCTCTGAGCAGACGGCACAACTGCTCAGTGAGTTTATGTTCCACACGCTATGCCAGAACACGCTATGCCAGAACACGCTATGCCAGAACACGCTATGCCAGAACACGGTCTACGGAAGTCTTCTTATGCAGCGAAAAGCCGCCACCAATCCAAACATGTCCATGAGCAGTCAGCTGGAACATACCGGAGGGTAAAATCCCAATGTAATAAACTTGGGACAGCCCCCATGTTTGGAACCAAAGACAACAAAGTTTAATTCATAGCCAGCCATGTTCACAGATCCAACATGCAGTTGCATTTCATGCCATTAAAAAAAGACAGTTACATGAATTTACTCTCCAGAGTAAAACAGTGACCTGACGTGACTGGAAAAGAGCTGCTATGCTCCTGTTATGACACTTCATCAATCACAGACAGCGAGAAGAGAAAGACCTCTTCTGGGCATGCTCGGACCAAACCCCAGGGTTCTCCTGCATTCTAAAACATCCCAGCACTGACGATCCCAAAGGTCACAGAACAGGACATGTATGCATTATCAGAAATGAGTGTCAAAAACAAAGTGTGCATAGCAAGTTCTGTCAGGAAACTCTTGCTGGTCGGCGAACAACCACACGTCTAATACTCAACCAATCACATGCACACATGTCTAATACTCAACCAATCACATGTACACACGTCTAATACTCAACCAATCACATGCACACACGTCTAATACTCTACCAATCACATGCACACATGTCTAATACTCAACCAATCACATGCACACATGTCTAATACTAAACCAATCACATATACACATGTCTAATACTCAACCAATCACATGCACACACATCTAATACTCAACCAATCACATGCACACGTCTAATACTCAACCAATCACATGCACACATGTCTAATACTCAACCAATCACATGCACACGTCTAATACTAAACCAATCACATGTACACATGTCTAATACTCAACCAATCACATGCACACACATCTAATACTCAACCAATCACATGCACACGTCTAATACTCAACCAATCACATGCACACATGTCTAATACTCAACCAATCACATGTACACATGTCTAATACTCAACCAATCACTTTGAGCCAGGACATGCAGACACTAGTGGCATACCTCTGGAAATGGAGGTTGAAGCTCAGCGAGGCAAAGACGGTGTCGGCAGCCTTCCATCTTAACAACAGGGAGGCTAAACGTGAGCTCCGAATATATATTGGCAGAACACCCCTGCCATGCTGCGAGCCAATTTACCTCGGCGTGACATTGGACAGGTCGCTCACGTTTCGCCGACACCTTGAGTCACTGCGCAAGAAGTTAACATCTCGTGTGGCATTGATGAGGCGACTAGTCGGGTCAGGCTGGGGCGCCAACGCAAGAACATTGCGTACGGCAGCCCTGGCCCTTGTTTACTCGACTAGTGAGTACTGCGCACCGGTATGGTGTCGCAGTGCCCACACCCGCCTCATCGATACGCCCAACAACGAAGCCTTGCGCATTGTGACAGGATGCCTGCGTCCCACTCCCGTGGACAATCTTCCCATTCTTGCAGGCATCCAGCCCGCTGGGCTTCGCCGCGCGGGAGCCACAGCACGTCTCGCGTGCCGGGGTGGACCTGCCTAGACTGGCATGGGTGAGGCTTAACCGCCTCCGGACCGGCGTTGGGCGCTTCTGCTCATCGATGCACAGATGGGGCTTGGCTTCTTGCGCAGCCTGCGAGTGTGACGCGGAGGAACAAACTGCAGACCATGTCATCCTGGACTGCCCGATTTATCGGGCACCTAATGGGATGCATGGTCTGTCGGTTCTGGATGATGACACGGTGACGTGGCTACTGGAGGTGTGCCCCGAAATATAGTCCGGGTGAACCCCCCCTAGGCTCGGGGTGGTAAAAGGATAGCCCCTCGGCCCCGAGCCTGGGGATGTGGGGAAAAAAAAAAATCCTACCCAAACGAAGAAGAAGAAGAAGAACCAATCACATGCACACACATCTAATACTCAACCAATCACATGCACACACGTCAATACTCTACCAATCACATGCACACATGTCTAATACTCAATCAATCACATGCACACATGTCTAATACTCAACCAATCACATGCACACACGTCTAATACTCAACCAATCACATGCACACACGTCTAATACTCAATCAATCACATGCACACATGTCTAATACTGAACCAATCACATGCACAAACGTCTCATACTCACCCAATCACATGCACACACGTCTAATACTCACCCAATCACATGCACACATGTCTAATACTGAACCAATCACATGCACAAACGTCTCATACTCACCCAATCACATGCACACATGTCTAATACTCAACCAATCACATGCTTAAACATCTCATACTCACCCAATCACATGCACACCTCTAATGGAGCGCTCCTTTTTAAACAAATAATCACACCTCTCTTTGCTACTCATTTGTCTTGCTGCCCTCGTTTGCTTTGGTGTTTCTGCGTTAAAATTTGCGATCACCCTCCACCACCCCAGCTTCCACCTGTTGTTTGGATCTGCTTTAGTACGGGGGTGTTTCTGGTCATCTCCTGTTTAGCGGGGGGCAATGCCCGTGCTCCAGAGTAGTACTAAAGCAGATCCATTCAGCTCCAAACCAAAATAATTATGCAGCGCATTCATTCATTAAAACGTGTTATTTGAATATGTGAGTTGTCCTGAGTGTCCAAGTGGGTGTTAGCGGACAACATACAGCAGCCGAGTGAGCCGCTGATCTGGGATCAGCCCAACAGCACGTACCTGCATACGACCAGTCAATGTCCTCCATGAATTTCTTCTGGGTTCTGAAGTATCCGTGCACCACCCCTGCAGAGTCACAGAGAATGACATCAGCTCATTTTGTTCTATGAATGATAATGTCTGGAACTACTACATGGCATAATGTGTTTGTGTGCACGTGTGTGTGTGTGTGTGTGTGTGTGTGTGTGTGTGTGTGTGTGTGTGTGTGTGTGTGTGTGTGTGTGCCTGCGTGCGTGTGTGCGTGTGTGCGTGTGTGTGTGTGTGTGTGTGTGTGAGAGGAATTTGAAGGATGTTAACATCCTTTCTCTGGCACTGGGCTGGAGATGGTCATGTCATTGAGCTTGCTGTGGCTAATCGCTAACGCTAATCTTGCATTTTACCCATTAATACAGCTGGACTGGAGGGGCCTTGAGTTACGCAGCGTGTAGCAACACCGCTAATCCAGGGCTCTGGCCCCGGGCCCCAAATATAATTACTCCAGAGTAACAGGACCACAGTCTCAGAGTCTGTCTTTCTCACATCCTGACAAAGCTGCTCAGCTTATTTATCAAGATTTAAAAATGACAGTTGGTTTGGATTGGGCTCTGTTCTGTTACAGGGAATGCAGGGTCGATACGTTTCAAACTGGTCTGGCTCTGAGCTCTCCCCATTTAAATGTAACTGTCGCCAAAAGTGCTGTTCTTTCATTTGAAATGACGCCAAGCAATGATTTACGGTGACATGATTAAATAATTCAATATAATATAGCATTTCATTAATAAAATATATATTTAAACATAAGTATAATAATTATGTCCCATTTACACAGAGTAGCCGTTCTCTCAGGGGTTTTAAATCTAAGCATGGGTGAAGAATTATTAATCTAGAACTTTCTCTCTGCTCTACCCACTGATGACAAATAGCTTTATCACAATGCTGTGGGTGAAAATGAATCAACATGCTGTTGCACATTGACAATGAAATTCATGAATCAATGCGCTGCTGCTGCTGCAACCTTGTGGAAACACTGTGAGAACATTATGGAAACACTGTGAGAACATTATGAGAGAGAGAGAGAGGGAGAGGAGAGAGAGAGAGAGAGAGAGAGAGAGAGAGAGGCAGCTTCGTCTTTTAAAGTGTGATTAATGTGTAATTACTGATTAGCATGACTGGTCCTTCATTTCCTCCACACACGTGTTAAGCTCCATGACTGAGTGTTCCTCGCTGATCCACTGGGATCCATTTACAGGTCTGAAGTGAGGCAGTAATTCCTCTCACAGTTATATTTGCAGAAACGGCCTGTTTCTCTCACAGTTATGTTTGCAGAAAAGGCCTGTTTCTCTCACAGTTATATTTGCAGAAACGGCCTGTTTCTCTCACAGTTATGTTTGCAGAAAAGGCCTGTTTCTCTCACAGTTATATTTGCAGAAACGGCCTGTTTCTCTCACAGTTATGTTTGCAGAAAAGGCCTGTTTCTCTCACAGTTATGTTTGCAGAAACAGCCTGTTTCTCTCACGGTTATGTTTGCAGAAATGGCCTGTTTCTCTTACATTTAAGTTTGCTGAAACGGCCTGTTTCTCTCACGGTTATGTTTGCAGAAATGGCCTGTTTCTCTCACATTTATGTTTGCAGAAATGGCCTGTTTCTCTCACGGTTATGTTTGCTGAAACGGCCTGTTTCTCTCACGGTTATGTTTGCAGAAACGGCCTGTTTCTCTCACAGTTATGTTTGCTGAAACGGCCTGTTTCTCTCACATTTATGTTTGCTGAAACGGCCTGTTTCTCTCACGGTTATGTTTGCAGAAATGGCCTGTTTCTCTCACAGTTATGTTTGCTGAAACGGCCTGTTTCTCTCACGGTTATGTTTGCAGAAACGGCCTGTTTCTCTCACGGTTATGTTTGCTGAAACGGCCTGTTTCTCTCACAGTTATGTTTGCTGAAACGGCCTGTTTCTCTCACCTTTTTACATTATACACACTCACTACACAAAACACTTATTTCACTAACAAATACGTGCATTATAAACACTCACTCGCACACACACACACACACACAATCAAAGGCACTCATGATGATACTGCACAGCTGGGTCCACACCTGTCCTCAGCTTCCTAAAGAGGAAAGGGGCCCTGTGATGGGGCCCATACCCCTGTGATGGGCCCCACACCCCACAGACACAGGAAACACAAAGAATCCGGGCTGCTCCCTATATGGGACTCTACTCTACTGGAACCAATAGAGCAGGATATTGACTCCATGTCATAATTTAATTTTAAAACCCTGACAGCTGAAGAATGCAGTGTGTCACTGTGTTTCCCATCCATGAACAATGAGGAGTAGGACTCAAGATTATAACCCAGCTGCTGGGGTCTAGGACCTGATATGCAAGATGTGCAGTAACTATGGGAACGGTCACCGGGGAACAGCTGGGGTTTAACCCCAAAGAGCCTCTGGTTTCTCAAACTGAGCCCTGGACACTTCCCCGGATCTCACACTCCTGGGGACACTGCCCAAACAGACATCAAATACACTGCAATACACTGTATATTGTTTAAATTTTATTTCAGTATATATTTTATTTCAGTAATGTAAATGTATACATTTTTGTTTGTTTGTTTTTTAGCAGTGTATTATTTATCTAAAATTGTGGATGATTCATATATTTTCCCATATATTGTGAAGTGTTGCAATATCTTCATAATATATTTTATTTCAGTTTATTTTAAATAACATATTCCATTTTGGGAAGGGTGCTAAATGCCTGAGACATACAATGCAATAATGTGGATCAGCTCATGCAACCTACAAATCTACACCAACTTACAAAACTACAATACCTACAAAACAACACCAACTTACAAAACTACAACACCTACAAAACAACACAACCTACAAAACTACACCAACTTACAAAACTACAACACCTACAAAACAACACAACCTACAAAACTACACCAACTTACAAAACTACAACACCTACAAAACAACACCAACTTACAAAACTACAACACCTACAAAACAACACAACCTACAAAACGACACCAACTTACAAAACTACAACACCTACAAAACAACGCAACCTACAAATCTACAACAACCTACAAAACACAACCTACAAAACTACACCAACTTACAAAACTACACAACCTACAAAACACAACCTACAAAAGTACAAGAACCTACAAAATTACACAACCTACAAAACTACACCAACTTAAAAACTACAACACCTACAAAACAATAACAACTTACAAAACTACAACACCTACAAAACAACACAACCTACAAAACACAACCTACAAATCTACAACAACCTACAAAACTACACCAACTTACAAAACAACACCACCTACAAAACAACACAACCTACAAATCTACAACAACCTACAAAACACAACCTACAACATGACAAAACCTACAAAACTACAACACCTACAAAACAACACCAACTTACAAAACTACAACACCCACAAAACTACACAACCGACAAAACAACGCAACCTACAAATCTACAACAACCTACAAAACACAACCTACAAAATGACACAACCTACAAAACTACGCCAACTTACAAAACAACACCACCTACAAAACAACGCAACCTACAAATCTACAACAACCTACAAAACACAACCTACAAAACTACACAACCGACAAAACAACACCAACTTACAAAACTACAACACCTACAAAACTACACAACCTACAAAACAACACAACCTACAAAACGACACCAACTTACAAAACTACAACACCTACAAAACAACGCAACCTACAAATCTACAACAACTTACAAAACACAACCTACAAAAGTACACCAACTTACAAAACTACAATACCTACAAAACTACACAACCTACAAAACACAACCTACAAAAGTACAAGAACCTACAAAATTACACAACCTACAAAACTACACCAACTTAAAAAACTACAACACCTACAAAACAATAGCAACTTACAAAACTACAACACCTACAAAACAACACAACCTACAAATCTACAACAACCTACAAAACTACACCAACTTACAAAACAACACCACCTACAAAACAACACAACCTACAAATCTACAACAACCTACAAAACACAACCTACAAAATGACACAACCTACAAAACTACGCCAACTTACAAAACAACACCACCTACAAAACAACGCAACCTACAAATCTACAACAACCTACAAAACACAACCTACAAAACTACACAACCGACAAAACAACACCAACTTACAAAACTACACAACCTACAAAACAACACAACCTACAAATCTACAACAACCTACAAAACTACACCAACTTTCAAAACTACAACACCTACAAAACAACGCAACCTACAAATCTACAACAACCTACAAAACACAACCTACAAAATAACACAACCTACAAAACTAAACCAACTTACAAAACTACAACACCTACAAAACAACACAACCTACAAAATTACACAACCTACAAAACTACACCAACTTACAAAACTACAACACCTACAAAACAACACAACCTACAAAACTACAACACCTAAAAAATGACATGTTACTCTGTCTAGGGATAAGTAGGGGCGACAACACAACAACCAGTTTGATGTAAAGGAATGACGGGACTAGAAGAGTGTTAACTAACAAAACTCCCACAGCCTGCTAATGTGCTCCAGTTAGGGGTGAGATAGGGGTGGGGGAGCACCCTCCCGCAGGCAGACCCTATCAGCATGCAGAACGCATCGAACCCCAGTTCCGGAAAACAAGCCCGCCTCCCGATGGCTTCTGGCCACTGTGACCCCCCACATGCAGCCTCTCAAAGATCACCATGGACACAGAGTCAGTATCACCCTGGATACAGAGTCAGGCCCATTCGTTCCGTTCCTTTCGCTCACTGGCCGGCTCGCCCTGTGAGGTCACGGTTTTACACTTTCTCACCCAGGTTCAAATTCAACCTTTTTTTGGTTTGACAGTCGGGTAGATTTCTGCTGCCATCGCACAAAGCAAACAATGATGACTGCACAATCCGTTACAAAACCAAACACCAAACACCAAACACAAAACTGGTGTATTTCATGGACAATGTGATACCCCTCGCTCTATCTCTCTCTCTCTCTTTATCTCTTTCTCAGCCAGAAACACACTTTAACCCCTGAGCCAAATCCGTCACTCAGACTTTTCAACAACAAGCATCTTTTGTTGTGACTTCACACACACACACTCACGCAACCACACGATCCCTGCCGTTTCAGCTGTTAATGCTGAGTTTGAGCAGAGAATAACACCCACCAGCATCCTGTAACCACACAATAATTACTCCCCAAGCGTCTGTGAAACAGGTAAAATGTTATGAGTTATAAGAGTGAATTATTCAGGGGGATAATGGTGAGTTTGCGCTAGCGAGCGGGAGGCGCTGTGTAATCAGGCCATCGATTCGCTTTCTCTCATTCTCTCCCGCCATTCCGCTCAATGTGACACTGCACACACAACACCTCCGCACAGTGCTTTCACACTCTGCTCCCACACTCTGCTCCCACACACACACACACACACACATTTTCACTTCCTCTGATGTGTCCCTAGATTTAAACTGTAAATATGACAGGTGGTAACGGTGATCCCCATAATGAAGAGGCATCAGAAACAACAAGGTACACACACACACACACACACACACACACACACACACACACACACTCGTCCCCACAGAATGTGATTCAACATTCACACAGCAGACACACACACACACACACATACACACATACACACACACACACAGCAGACACACAAGCAGCCCAGACACTAAATTAACGCTCATTTTTTTAACACAATAAAAAATGCTCCTAATGAAAAGTGCCCCTAAAAGACTGAAGTGCATCGACACGGAGGCCCAACTGGCCCTGTTTCTAAATAAAATCTCTCCACACACATTAAAAGCTTAGCTTTGAACCCAGGGTTTTGAGTCTGGGTATGTAAGTCTATATGGGCTTAAATCTAATCGCAAGTAAACCTGAACCAGTGGCGTCTGAGAAAGGCCATAGAGACAGTGGTGCATTAGCAGGCTTTTAGAACACAGTCCCACAGCAGCTCATGTCCTGGGCCTGTGGTCTTTCATGGCTTCACTGTGGGGGAGCGGAGTACCTTTCCGCCTCACTGAAGGGCCCCTTGTTTTACCTGCATCTCATTCTCTACCGGAATTAGAGCACTGAACCCCACCTGCGTGGAGCATCGCTACTAATCCAGCCAATATACAGGGGTGTCAAACTCACCTGGAGACGCTACGCTGTACGCTGATCTCACCTGGAGAGACGCTACGCTGTACACTGATCTCACCTGGAGAGACTCTACGCTGTACGCTGCTCTCACCTGGAGACGCTACGCTGTACGCTGATCTCACCTGGAGAGACGCTACGCTGTACGCTGATCTCACCTGGAGACGCTACGCTGTACGCTGATCTCACCTGGAGACGCTACGCTGTACGCTGCTCTCACCTGGAGACGCTACGCTGTACGCTGATCTCACCTGGAGACGCTACGCTGTACGCTGCTCTCACCTGGAGAGACTCTACGCTGTACGCTGATCTCACCTGGAGAGTCCTAAAGCTTTTTAATCCTAAAATAGTGTTACAAGGACAGGTTTTCTAATACTAACGGTCCTTTCACCTGCGATGAGCTCTGTACATAATCACTGTTAGGACCGACACTACCTGAGACAACGTTCCTGCAGGTAAAATACAGGCGCTCTGCAGGTGACCCTGACTGCACTTCACCTGCATTAAACTCTGAGTAGAGGGTCTCCAAGGGCAACAGTGACAAACAATGGAAAACAAGGTGCTCAATAACTTCACCAATTTCTAATGTCAGAAACATGATGCAGGTGACCCAGAGACACAATGTACCTGCTGTTTGGAGTGATATTCTAATTAAGGAGGAGAAAAGTCTGGGAGGTAAGGGGCTCACACAGGAACCAGGATGACAGTGGGTGGCAAAGAAGGCCTGCCCTGTGATTGGCTGACACTGGCACACTCACACTCCAGCTGTCAATCAGCTGCATAGCCACACCCACACACTGCAAAAGTGGTTTAGTCTTGTAATGAGCTTGTTTTAAGTTGCTTTTTGCTTGACAAGTGAAATTATCTTACCCCATTGGCAAATCTTGAAATGAGTAAAACTATTCCACCTCAATGGCAATCTTTTTGTCTTATTTTTTAAAAAAGTATTAAGATTTTTAGTCTAAATATAAGACTAAAATGCTTGTCAAGATTGACTTATTTTTTTGCAGCGCAAATCCACTGTTCTTCCATCGTGAAATCTGTTCTCCATTACAGTGGCTTCTTGGCACCTCACACATCTTACAAATGATCCATTCATGTGGATGGGAGTGAACGGAAACAAGCTAAACAGTCTGAGAGACTCTAACCTGCACATAAACCACTAAGCCACACTACCACCCTGGATCCTGACCAAACTTTCCTTACAAACAACAGAACTTTCACTGTAAGGCACCCAAATCAAACAAGCTGGGACACAGCCACAGTGGAAAACACGTTTATCTCAAAACCTCAAACCATGAAACCGCTGTCTCCCGTGATGTGACTGAGGTCATAGTGATGTCATCATCCGCCACCAAAACAATGCTTAAAAGGCACTTAGGCTTGCCGTTGTTCTTAGCCGAGGGACAATGAATGAAATCAGCATTGTAAGGACCAGGAAGAGCCACTGTCTTTGTCCTACCAGATACTCAGTACTACGCACTGGGGTTCATTTTCAAGTCTTCCACTAGAACAAGGTGTTCATGCTTAATTACTTATTCTTTTAGGAGCTTTTTGTCAATGTGTTCCATGACCGATGTGTGTTGGGCTAATTGTTTTGTACTGACGGTAGTGTGTTAAACCAATAATGCATGTTTTATCTTTTTAACACGATACAATCTATCTGTCTCCTTCTCTCAGTACTGTGTGAACAGTGTTCTTTTCTCATGCAGGTTAATTTCAGATATTTTCGACAGATGTGAGTCATCATATTCGGAGGCAGTGTGTGACCACACAGACTGTTAGAGAGGGTGCAAAATCAATAATTTCTCACCAGCAAGTCAATAGACCTCCTCTGGTTCTCCCACACAACCTCATTACAGCCAAGTCTGTTAGATACAAGATAAGTCCCCCTCTGGACAGTGTGTTTAATTAATTAGTTCTCTGAACAGTGTAATTAATGAACTAATTAACTGCCCCATCATTAACACAGGGGATATGAGCTGTGATGAGTGGGTGGTGGTGGGGGGGGGGGGCAGATATGCAGACAGACAGAAAAAAAGAACAGAAAGTGAGAGAGAACAGAAAGCAAAAGGAGAAATTAAGTGGAAAAGAAAAGAAGACTGTTTTTCTTTAGTAGAATCTTTAGAGAATCTGACCCGGGATAAAGCAATAAGGCAGTAACACACAAAGGTAGCCAAAAAGATTCTCTCTCTCACTCACATGCTCACTCACAACAGTTATCTCTCTCTCTCTCTCTCTCTCTCTCTCACTCACAGCAGTAATCTCTCTCTCTCTCTCTCTCTCTCTCTCTCTCTCTCTCTCTCTCTCTCTCTCTCTCTCTCTCTCTCTCTCTCTCTCTCTCTCACATGCTCACTCACAACAAGTATCCCTCCTCTGGTCAGTCACCACACAGCTACCAACAACGCCCTCCTCAGCTAACCACTATGAGCATCCACCATTAGGGGAGGTCCCGTTTCCAAAACTCCCACCTCTGTACAGAATGCCCCTTTCCAGGTATTACAACGTGCTCAGTGCCCTGCTACCCAATGGGAACCTGCTCTGCTTCTCAGCTGGAGCATGCTGACCAATCACAGAGGGACAGATAAAGTGACGCAACTGTACACACACACACACACACACACACACACACCTACAGCATATCTATCCACTCTTACAGAGCACCCAAACATCACAGGTCTCTTGTTCTTTCATGTGGATAAGTTTTATGTACTTTTTAGGGTTTGATTACTTTTTCTTTGCTTTATCCCAGTTTCACATTTCTGATTTCTGAACACATCAATCAGCCCCCCGTAAGCAGCGCATAGAACTGGCCCTACCACACCAAACAAGCCGTCTGGCGCCTCCTACCAAGTTTAGATTTAAGTAGCATCTTATCCCTGCTCACTCACGCCCATTCAAACTGCACGTGCAGTGTAAACATTCTTGGGCTTCCATTCTCTCTAAATAACATAGTCTGAACACAGAAACACCATCGGTCACACTGTACATTCAATTTAATGGCGACGCCGAAGGTGAATTACGCAGAAGAAGAAGAAAAAAAGGGTGAATTCTGTTTCGAAATTCCATTCCAGTAAATCTTAAATCAGCCCAATGCATTTTGTCCAAGGACTGTTTTAGACGTATGTAGGCGTGCCTTGGTGTATATCAATACAGAAACACAATAATTGAAAAACAGTGGAAATTATAATTTTCATAACTTCTGTATATTCCGTGGAGCGATTCACCGAACGTATTTTAAACATAGCTTATTCATAGATACGTGCTTCGGTGGCTATCTAAGTGGCGGAACAATAATTTAATTCTGGCCGTTTCCGTAAAGTAAAAGAATAAATGTAGAAATGTTTGTGCTTCCACACAGAAGGAACATCCTCATCGAACGGCATAGGAATCCTGTTGGCACTTGAATTTAACGCGCAAATTGTTCCCAACACTATGCACGATCGAAGCTACCAGCGTACCATTTCCAATACACAAGGTTTAACGCAGCGTGAATCCCATTGCCAGAAATGTCATCCCTCTGAGAGTTTAAACACTACGTGTGTGAGCTTAAAAATAAGTGTATTATTTGAACTAGAACATACAAACACTCAAACAATAGCAAAC
Organism: Synaphobranchus kaupii; assembly: GCA_029718625.1. Taxonomy (NCBI): domain Eukaryota; kingdom Metazoa; phylum Chordata; class Actinopteri; order Anguilliformes; family Synaphobranchidae; genus Synaphobranchus; species Synaphobranchus kaupii. The sequence continues at coordinate 5,969,222 of CM056377.1, read as the reverse complement.
TCCAAGTTCTTACCTATTTGGCAGGTAAGCAAGAGGTGCGATAGCAGCAGAAAGCTTCTGCATACAGCGACGGCCATATCGTTTTTCTCACTCAGCAAGACTTGCGCAAATATATATCTCCTTAGGTGAAAAGTTTGTACGGGAATGGAAGTCCCCAGGCGAGGGCGCGTGAAGATGCTATGCTCGGTTCATTCCTCTGCGTTTCCGCCTCGCGGTGGCATTCGCCCCTGTCGCGCTGCGCTCTCGCTCCGGAGCGGCTGCACGGACTCGGCGACTCGAAGCGCGCGCGCGTGTGTGTTTGTGTCTGAGAGAGAGAGAGATTCGGAGTACGCGCCAAGAGATTGGTTGTGTGCCCCGCCCACAACTACGCAGTGACACGACGTGCTGGCTCCACTGGAAAGAAACACTTCCACTTTAAGATTTGAATCTACGTAAAACTGGATCGTTTTCGCATCATTTCCCAGATTCTAATCTGGTAAAGGAATAAGAGCCAAGATTAAGATAACTTGGTCGTCACTTCATTGGATGGAATCGGATATTGTTTAACAATTTGCACAATTTGGCATTTTCTAATGGAATGAAATAATAACACACACAATAATTTACTGGTGATCTAAATGTATGGTCCTCTTGAACAAAACATGACACTGATACGGCCATGGCTTTTGGGGAGGGGGTTGCAACAGGTGTGTGTGTGGGGGAGGGGGGCGTCAAAACAAGGTCAAGCAGAGAATGTATGGGGGCTCGTATTAATCAATATCTCCCTGAGGCTTACACACTCACACTTTTGATCGCTCTTCTGCTGACATCCACTTAAGCAGGATAAAATAACCGTTGAGATTTACATAACATTAAACGGTCAGTAATCAACGGTAATCTGTTTGAAAGTAGGACAGAGATTCAACTCTTGCTTCCCATAACAGCACTAGAGTAACTGAAACAATAGAATCACCAGACTCAGTAAAACCAGAAAATATGAAAAAACTATTTTTGCTCCCATTTTCAAAATTGTGATACTGTAATACTGTATACATGGTAATTTTTGGGGGTATCTCTGAAATATAAGAGTCACACACAGCCTTGGATAACATATTGCTCTGGTCATCCTCGTTGTTACTCCATTCGAATACATTTGCATAATTTATCCCAGATTATCTTTAATTTATGCAGGAGCCTGATCCTCACTTGTTGGAATTCATCTTTTCATTCAAGTACCTCTCCTTTTTTACACAGAAAAAAGAAAGGCATGTGCGTGCGTGCATGCATGCGTGTGCATGTGTGTGCGTGCATGCATGTGCATGTGTGTGTGTGCATGCATGTGTGCGTGTGCATGTGTGTGCATGCATGCATGTGCGTGTGTGTGCTTACCTACATGTGTATTTGTGAAGGCCCCTGTGAAACTAAATGCATACCATATACATACATATGCTACGCCAAGCTTCGGAGGAGGGAAATTCAATACGAAAAGCTTTCAGTCCGGAAATAATCCTTAAACAAGTGGAATTTTCGGCTATGATAAAAACGTATAAACACTAATGCAGAACTACGGTCCATTCACCAGGAAGCGCCTACATCCACTGAGATGATCCACGAGGCACGGTCAGTTTCCAAGGAGCAGAATCTATACACGAAAGTTCAGAACAATATTCAAGCACACTGTGACATCACTGTGGTCACAATTCAAGCACACTGTGTCACTGTGATGTCATGCCATTGCCAGGAAATGAAGGAAGAAGGAAGAAGAATGGAAATACTTAATTCCCTCTATGCTGTGAAAGGGAACGTGGAAACACATGACTGATGACTAAATATCAAGATGGTTGCAAAAAAAATGTATACTGTATATGCACAGATGTAAAGAAATTGTAAACACAGATCTACTGATCACTTGAAGGAGACATTGTCAGTGTGCAATAACTGCAAGTTCCCCTTTGTAGAATGGCACATCAATAGAAAATGTGAGTGTAGCAGTCAGAGGATGGGGGGATATTGGTAAATGCACTTTGGTGAGAACACATGAAAGACCGTTATCGATGCAAGCCTCAGCTGCGATTGA
>CM056377.1:5819666-5962166 GCA_029718625.1 Synaphobranchus kaupii | reverse complement strand
CTGTTTCAAACGTATGTTCCCATAGAAACCTGGATTGAATTGAGTCCAAGACATATGTCCCTAAAGACCTCACTTCCACTGAGAGAAAAACATTAACTTGAAAAAATAAGATATATACCGAAATATAATATACATAATGGAATCTGAAACTGCTGCCTTTTTTAATTAAATAATAATTGTATTCCTTCCCATTTGTGTCATTGTACCTTATGTCTTGTCATAGGTGAAAAATACAAGTTGTGAAAGTAAAAGTCATCCTCAGGATGTAAATATATGGCGTAGCTATTTGCGTGAGGTATGTTTCTGCCCTTACTCATTAGCAAGATGTTTTCAGCCGAGGAGGTAACAATATCATTATAAAAATAGCGCCCATTACATTACATTATAGTCATTTAGCAGACGCTTTTATCCAAAGCGACATACAATAAGTGCATACAGAGACGTCATCGAAGTAACTACAGAACAGATAAGACAAAGCACATCCTTCGCATAACGTAGCAGCTATCGATAACTAAGGCTATCTATTGTTGTGATGTTCGTTTATTGTTTACAATAGTCTATTTATCATGTTTGACCAAACCTTAATCATGCAAATGGAGACTACGTTACATGCTCAAAGCATATAAGTTAGTAATCTTAGCTATTGCTCCGTAAATTTGACCACTGTTCATTTTCATAAAATAATTCAAAATCATAATTTTGTAATTCTGCTCGGTTCATTCTGTAGCCATCAACATCCAGTGGTCGCGGCCCCAGAGTAAGAGTGAGGGGCAGTCATTACATAAACATTACATTGCAGTCATTTAGCAGACGCTTTTATCCAAAGCGACAATCGTGTTCGTGGTGGGCGAGGCAGGGCCAGGGGAAGAGGACAGATTGATCAGAGTGACCGTGATAGAGTCAACAGACTCCGGGAGGAGAAACATTGCCAGAGACGGAGCGGCACTTTATCACAAAATGCGAAAAATACAATCAAATCAGAAATAAATATTTTCCCAAAATAAATCAGAGATACCCTCAAATAAAAAATTTAACAGACATCCAAGAACTCCTCATCCTCTTAGGAGAGGACGTGCTGTGACCTGGCAGCACAATATATTGGTAGCTGCCTGCCGTCGTCTTAGGGACAGTGAGTGACAGAGATCATTATAAACCAATTTAAATTTTTTATATTCATTTTATAAGATCATGTGTCGTTCTCATCATCATTATTATCATTCCTTGTAATGGGGCGTGACGTGTGAGGTGGGAGGAGCCAAACGCAGCAAGGGGAATCATTAAGCCCTTAGGCCACTAAGGCGGGATACCCCGCAGATAAGGGAAGGAGACAAGACAACGAACACAAAACGCTACTAACCGGCTAACTGCCAATCGCCCAGTAGAGCGCAAAGACAGGGATCAGAACAGCCGGAAATAAACACGCGCCCTGTCTCGGAAACGAGACACATAACGGGCGGGGAGCGTAAAAACAACATAAAACACAAACAAACACTGCAAAAATAATACGATAGTATGAGGAGGCGAGGGGAATAGATCCAACGTTCCGTGGCTTAAAGGCTTGCAGTCACACGCAAACATGTCCAACATCATCAACAGGAATCCCTGAGACGAATTGCACCGAAGGACGAACTGAACAAAAGTTCCGAACCGAATCGCCCACATCTATCCACGGAGAAGGAAAGCACAAAAAGATGAAGGACAGCTGCACCTTAACCAACGGCTAACTGACTAACACAAGCACAAGCCCTGCCTCTCAGACAGGAGAAATGTAACGAGGCGAACAAGAACAGAGACTTAACGTTCTATTGCTAGTTTAACAAGTGCGCAGTCTAATGCAGCAAACATACCTGGGTAAACACCCGATCTCCCATGAGAGAAACATTTTACAGGTGAGCCGACGGAGCACCGTCGTCCCAAAACTTACTAACCAAAAGACACCGCGAACTTACATAAACACACGCCCAAGCCTCACAGTAAAGGAATAAGTAACAATAACCCCGACTCACAACAAAGGGGAATGTAACCCATGAGAAGGAGACAACAGGAAATACCCGTACCAAGCTACTAACTGGCTTACCGTAACCCGGAAATGAGTAGAAGCTAACACGCCAGGTCTCTCAATAAGAAAACCATTAACCGGCGAAAGGGAACAAAGAACAGCTACTCTACACTTCAAGCTAAGCAACCTAGCAGAAGCGAAACGCCAGATCTCCAATGAGACGACATGCACCGAGGGGCGAACAGAACTACAGTTCCGAACATCGCCCAAATCTCCATACATGGAGGAAAACGCACACAGGCGAACTAGAGCAGAGATTTTACAGTCCCAAACTTCTACGAGATAATCCACTACAAAGCCAGCAAGAAATAAGCCCTGCCTCAACAAAGAGACGTTAACAAAAGGCGAGTAGCCAACAGGGTACGAATACTCACAGCCAACAGGGTACGAATACTCACAGCCAACAAAAACACCACAGTACGTAACAATGAACAATAAACAATTAACAATCAATGTCGAAGCCCCAAACGAAGGAAACGGTAGGCTTATATAACTCTCAGGGAACCACGAACAGGTGAAACGCTAAACAGAGACTCCCCCAACTCAGCAGGGCGGAGCAAGCATCCACCAAAAGGGCAGCGCCCTCGCGTGGCCACCGAGGAAAACGACCGCATGGGACAACAGGGTCCAAAACCATGACATTCCTATTGATTATTATTATTATTTTTAATTGTACTTATTATTTTACATGATTGTTATTTCTAAATCCATAATAAAAGAAAAGTTCTTGTTTTCATGTATGGTTACTGTTCATTCGTTTCTAGTCTTTGCTGTTCTGTATTGTTCAGAGTTAGATGTATGTCTTCGACTGTTTTAATGCAGTATGCTTTGACAATACAGATTCAATGTCTTGTCATGCCAATAAAGCGAATTGAATTGAGTCTACAGTCAGAGAAAATGTGTGAAACGTCACCACAATGCTCTTGCGTCATTGTGCGTGTCAGAGAAGAACACGTGATAAGCAATTTTCAGGGAGCCCTTTTCTCCTACGTGCTCTATATCGCCATCTGGTGTTCTGAAACTACATAGTATACCTTTAATTTAGTTTGGGCTATTTTTTTCATTGAAGCTCCAGGAGTGGATTTTTCCTTTTGATGGACATTCTTTAAAAATAAGACTTTTTGTGAAATAAAGCCAACAGGAGGATTGCATCTCCTGCTGTTGTCTGATTGTCCTCCCGCACCTAAACATACACCGTCCTACGAGGTCTTTTGTGACAATATCTTTTGATACTGTGCAAGTGGTCTCACAGTGGCTCAGCTGGTAAATACAGTCTGCTTGTTACTCACTAACACTAACCCTAACCCTATACACCAGTTGATATTGCAAAGGCTTTTCTCATGCATATAGCAGAGACAGTATGTTGAAGGAAAATATTGAATCAAGATCAGAAGAGACAGAAAATATAGAACGTGAAAATATAAATTTTTGCTGCATATTTTGCATTGTATCACATTTCCATAATGGCGATAAAAATAATTTATATATTTTGAGGTGTGGCCTGTTGGGGGGGAGAAAAAGTGTAAAAATCACATTTTTATCAAAGTTGTGGAAAAGGAGGATATGGAGACAGGAAGAGAAGTGTGACAGGAAGTAAGATTAGGATTAGCCTAGGATGTGTGTGTGTGTGTGTGTGTGTGTGTGTGTGTGTGTGTGTGGAGAAACACCTTGCCTGTTGCCAGCATTAGAGCGCCCCCTGCCTGCACAGAGTGGAAGCAGTGGCTGGGGAAAAGGAGACACTGACCTACGACGTGCCGCTGTTTTGTATCGGTCGAGCCTCAGCCTGGTGCACGTGGGCGGAGCTGGAGAACCACGGCGGGATCCCCATCAACGGAAGCTTCCAGAACAAGACCCCAGAGAGCGGGGAAGAGACAAAACTCCCCACCAATCAGCGGGGAAGAGACAAAACTCCCCACCAATCAGCGGGGAAGAGACAAAACTCCCCACCAATCAGCTCTCTCACTCACTTTTAGCTGTATGATAATAAAAAACTTTATTTATAGCACACCTCTCACACAATTAGTGATGGAAAAGTTTTATTGGTGATACATTTTGGTGCTTGTGCAGAATAGGACAGTTCAGCACTTAATCTTTGTTGGCCGAGGACTAACAAAGCAAGCAGGTGAGATCTATCTGTCCTCATTAACATTCAACTGTGAACATGCAGTTAACAGTGTTATTAATCTACACGGCCTGTAAGGGTGTGTGTGTGTGTGTGTGTGTGTGTGTGTGTGTGTGTGTGTGTGTGTGTGAGAGAGAGAGTGAGTGAAAGTGGGAGAGAGTGAGAGAGAGAGAGAGAGAGAGAGCAGAACATGCAGTTAATAGTGTTATTAATTTCATGGCCTGTAAGGGTGTGTGTGTGTGTGTGTGTGTGTGTGTGTGTGTGTGTGTGTGAGAGAGTGAGTGTGTGTGTGAGAGAGAGAGAGAGAGTGAGTGTGTGTGAGAGAGAGAGTGAGTGAAAGTGTGAGAGAGTGAGAGAAAAAGAGAGAGATAGAGAGAGCAGCACATGCAGTTAATAGTGTTATTCATTTCCTGGTCTGTAAGGGTGTGTGTGTGTGTGTGTGTGTGAGAGAGTGAGTGTGTGTGTGAGAGAGTGAGAGTGAGTGAAAGTGTGAGAGAGAGAAAAAGAGAGAGATAGAGAGAGCAGAACATGCAGTTAATAGTGTTATTAATTTCCTGGCCTGTAAGGGTGGATGCAGACCTGTGGACAGCAGACCTGTGTGTCTGTCCTGTGTGTAGACAGACAAACAGACAGAGAATTTTTATGAATTCAGTCCCTCATGGAGATCGTTTTCAGCAGTTGAATGAAAGTTCAGTCTTGTCTGTCCAGGCTGAAATTAATTTATTCCAAATAAAGAAGTCCAGAAGTGTGACATACGTTTTCAACTAGTGCACATTCTCGTTATGTTGTTAACGATACAAACAACTGGCTCAGAAAATGTTGAAATAAATGAAAAATGAGTAAATGAAAAGCTGTAAAATAGAAAGATAAAACTCCCTCCACAACAGAGGGAGGCTCGCCAATACTGGCCATTTTCTTTTCAAAAACATTTTTTTAAAGGCGAGTGGGACAGTCTTCCCTCCTTTCACATATTATTTCACATTATTAATCACAAAACCGAGGCTAACAGAAAAGACACCACAGGTGACAAAGTACCATGGTGGGAATTGAATCCTGGCCTGTCCGGGAGGGTAGCAGGGGGAATACATATTAAGGGGTTATGAGGTCTGCAACCCAACACTAATAATTATTAAAATCATGCTCGTACTATAGGTCATTTTTTTGTTGTTGAAATCAGTAAGCATTGCTCTGCACAATAAATAATCTTCATATGATTAGTGTCCTTAAAATACATTAAAAAGGGGTTAAAGCACCCCTACTTTTCCGGATAATTAGTCGATTACATAATCGATCCATTGAGATTTACATAGCTATCTAAAAAAAAAAAAAAATCAACAAGCCATCAGCTTCAGAGATTGTGATGTCAGAGTTTGGAGCCAATGGCGGCGCTGTGTCTCTGGTAGAGATGCGTCTGGAGGAACTGCAGAGTCTTCCTCCAGGAGTCCTCTTGGGCGTCGGCGTGTGGTTTGGGCTGCCCCCCCCATAGCAGGATCACTGCAGGGAAACAGGAAACAGGAAATGAGACCACCGCGTGCAGCGCTTTTACCTGCGTGGACCCCCTTCAGCGCCCGCTGCTGACCCTCTTCATTTTTAACTGCCGTTTTAGAACGCTCACTGTGCTCCCCGAGACTCAGAGTTACAGAGGCGGGAGATTCACCCAAACTGTTGCTATGGATACGGTTGTTTTATTCGTAGGTTGGTATTTTGATGTTCACTCGGTAACGTCCTAATATTCTTTCCCCACTCACCACACTTCTCTGCAGCATTACTAAGCAAAAGCTTCATCACAGAAATCACACGTTGGCCGTTAATGATACATTCTGTGTTTAAAGCCAATCAATAAATCATGCTTTTCCGGACACAGTTTGGACTCCCCAAACAAGCTCCTCTCACCGCTGCAATGCCCTCCATTAACTCCAGAGGGCGCACCTGAGCACACAGAACATTCCCGAAGGCACGATCCATTGAGTCCCCATAAAGCGATAAGCTGGAACGCTGACTAAAACCCTCCCTCTTTGGGTGACGCTACGGCAACGGTTGGCATGAGCACCATTCAAATTCGATCCAGCCCATCGGGCACACGGCTGGACGGCCCGAGTCCCTTGGGAAGCCCCCTGAAAGGGTGTGGAATACCCTGGCTAACGGGCTAACGGGCATTACCTTTTTCCCGGGTGGTCTGCACGATGAAGTTGCTGGAGCGTATAAGTGGTGTGAAGGGCGGCTCGATCAGGTGGCCCGCCTCGGGGTACGAGAGCACGGTCAACAGGTGACTGTTCCCCGCCTCCTTCATCATCCTCTCCATCTGGGGGAGGAGAAGGTCAAAGGTCAACTACGGAAAGGTAGACCACCAAACCTATTTGTGTTGCAATATATCCATGGCCATGTGGTCATACAGCCAATCCATCCACCGTGGTCTACTCACCCCCCACACACAAAACGTCCTCACACACACCCTCTCCCTTAGTGATGTCACAGGAAATGATGTCACAGAAAATGGAAGCGTGGACGCTACTCACATCTTCTGCACACTCAGCCGAGGCCCAGTTCTGATCGTCCAATCCAACAATGAGCATTATTGGACACTTTATCTTCCCAACCTGTTAGGAGCACAATTCATCACTAAATGAGGTCACTTCCTGTCTGAATACACCTCACATCTGAAATACACAGTCACACCTCACACACCAGCCCTGCCCTAACCCTCTAACACCAGCCCTGCCCTTAGCTCGAACCATTGCTCATCCGGATCACCGTCAATGTCATCAGTCTGAACGCACAAGTCAGTCAGTTTCAAAGTTGGGCTTTTCAATAATAAAAAGGCACAACGATTAATACGACAGTCAAAATCCATGTGCATATCAGAGAATGATTGCTGCACAACTAAACAATATCTCTTCACTTTACCCGTGTTTATTAGGCTATTATTTTCAGAAACACGGTCACAAAGATTATAGGTTCGGAGACAGGCTACTGGGCTGGTAATAGGTGCTGAGACAGGCTACTGGGCTGGTAATAGGTTCTGAGACAGGCTACTGGGCTGGTAATAGGTTCTGAGACAGGCTACTGGGCTGGTAATAAGTTAATATTAATATATAATATAAGATTAATATAATAGGTTCTGAGACAGGCTACTGGGCTGGTTTGGATGTTTGGGAGGTGGGAGAAAAGAAACAAAATTGGCCATTTTTGTTTATTTCGTTCTAACCGGTTCAGGAACCTTATGTTGCAGGAGGAACAAAAACAGAAATGTTAAAATTCAGATTCTGCCCTGGTTTCAGCGTACTCTCTGAGAGCGCAGACTAGCATATGAATCCTTCAAAATGAATGATAACTTTACCATATCTGTGCTAGTCATATCAATGGGCGTTAGGTAAGTTAGGTAGCTAACGTTAGCCAATGACGTGACCCGATCAACAATTGCCAATTTATTTGATATAGGTGAACGTTGCAGTCTACAGGCATAATACAACCTCGCTCAAATGAACAACATTTAAGTACCGTGCTAGCCAGCCAGTAACTTTTACATCCCCAAGGACAAGTACAAGAAAAATATTTCATTGGGTGTTTTACTTTCATTTTAGTTCAGGACATTAATTAATTCATCAAAAAATCATCATCAAATATTATGGGCTTTATGGTGTGGCTGCATTTGCTGAAGAAACAAAGAACTCAACAGCAGAAAGGACAAACGTACATTCATTTTCTGGGAAGGGTCGTCAGGGATCGGTAAAATAGAATTTCTCCAAATGGCGTGATTGTTCTCATCGGTCGGGAACTTTAAGGTGAGCCTGGAAATAAATGGTCAATTAAGTTTGCATGATGTGTAAGATCCTCTGACCTTCTCAAATAACAGTGAATAAAACTACATTGACATTTACATTACATTACTGACACTCACATCCAGAGTGACTTATAATTAGTGCTCTAACTGCATTTAGACTACTTATTACTTCTCAAGTACCTCTCCACCAAATAATCCTCCCAACACATGCATATACAAAACACACACATACACAAGCATGCACACAAACACACGTAAACACACACACATGCAATCAAGCACACAACCCCCCCCCCCCCCACACACACACACACACACACACACACAGTGGAGAACTTACTTTTTAATCTCGTTAACTGTGTCTTTTAAAAGCATGTCGGTAGATTGTATATGACCTCCATTGACGCACACACAACACCTTGGCTGGAAGGATACAGACAGAATTACCCAATAGCATCTGTCCTTTACACAACATGACACTGCTCTTAGCCAATAGCATCTGTCCTTTTACACAACATGACACTGCTTAGCCAATAGCATCTGTCCTTTTACACAACACGACACTGCTTAGCCAAGAGCATCTGTCCTTTACACAACATTACACTGCTCTTAGCCAATAGCTTCTGTCCTTTACACAACATTACACTGTTTAGACAATAGCATCTGTCCTTTACACAACATTACACTGCTTAGCGAATTGCATCTGTCCTTTACACAACATTACACTGCTTAGCCAATAGCAACTGTCCTTTACACAACAATACACTGCTTAGCCAATAGCATCTGTCCCTGCATGTGTGTGTGTGTGTGTGTCTGTGTGTGATACAGACAGAATTAGCCAATATCATCTGTCCCTGCCTGTATGTGTGTGTGTGTGTGTGTGTGATACAGACAGAATTAGCCAATAGCATCTGTCCTTTACACAACATTGCACTGCTTAGCCAATAGCATCTGTCCCTGTGTGTTTGTGTGTGTGTGTGTGTGTGTGATCAGACAGAATTAGCTAATAGCATCTGTCCCTGCGTGTGTGTGTGTGTGTGTGTGTGTGTGTGTGTGTGTGTGTGTGTGTGTGTGTGTGTGTGTGTGATCAGACAAAATTAGCCAATAGCATCTGTCCCTGCGTGTGTGTGTGTGTGTGTGTGTGTGTGTGTGTGTGCGTGTGTGTGTGTGTGTGTGTGTGTGTGCGTGTGCATGTGCATGTGCATGTACGTGTGTGCGTGTGTGTTTCTATGTGTGTGTGCGTGTTTGTTTGCGTGTGTGTGTGTGTGTGTGTGTGTGTGTGTGTGTGTGTGTGTCATGTTCCACAAATCACAAACTGATCCTGGAACTTGAGTCTTTGCAACTCTGTCCTACACTTAACTAGTATGCGGATTACTCAATGTGAACTCTGATCTGTGATCTTTCGCACGGTCAGATTGCCCCAGCATGAAGGCTTCAGCTCTTTCAGTAAGTTCAGGGGCAGCGACAGATAAGGGGATATTTACGGCACACTCACATGTACGTCACTGGAGGACGCTGCCAAAGCAATGGACACTGATGCACCAAGAGACAGGCCAAACAGCGCAATACGGTCAGCTGCCACCAGGGGGTGCTCCTGTACAATTCGGAAAGCATTCTGTAGCAGAGCAGAGGAATAAGATGAGTGTTCAGCACACTGCCCTCTCTGTGAACGCCAGTCCCATACTGAATACAGTCAGAAAAAACCTGGGACACATGAGGACTACTGCCATTACAGTATTATGCACGTTTGTTCATGCAGAGGTCACGTGTGGAATTTTGAACCCCCTCCTGCTAGGAATGTGGATGAAAGGTAATGGTTTGGACTCTGATACAGAGCACTGTCTGTTTCACAAGATCCCCACATCCAGGAAAGAGCCTAAGACGGGAGTAAATTATTGTTTCTTTTTTTAAATGTTTTTTTTGTCAGAAAACAAAAAAAAAATTAATTTACCTCAAAATAACTAATTGTAAGACCAACGTTTGTGCCAGATTTATCAAGAGGAAGGTACTCCATCGCCATGGAGACAAAGCCATGTGACGCCAGGAGGGCGGAGCGATATTCCACCAGTCCGCCACCACCACCCCACATGTCCAGAACACCAGGGAAGGGTCCAGGACCTGAGAACAAAGAATACCTTTATCTGTGTAACACCTTTACCTGTCTAACACACCTTTGTGTAACACACCTTTACCTGACTAACACACCTGTTCAGGTAAACACACACAGCATTGGACATCCTCTTTACCTGTCTAACACCCCTATTCAGGCAAACACACACAGCATTGGACACCCTCCTTACCAGTCTAACACACCGGGGGCCTGTATCATAAAGCAGGATTACTGAGTTAGCTGGATAACTCCACTGAATAAAACCCAGAACAGATCTTTTCACTTCAGTCCATGTTCCAGATTTGGAAGGGATCTGGGTTTTACTCAGTACAGTTATCCAGCTAACTCAGTAACCCTGCTTTGTGATACAGGCCCCTGGTCAGGTAAACACACACAGCTTTACACATCCTCCTTACCTGTCTAACACACCTGTTCAGGTAAAACACAAATGTGTTGCTTGGCCTATCCAACACACTTGCTCTGATTAGCTCAGATACTGCCTGTACCCTCACTCAGAATGGACACATGTGACTCACACAAGGCCAATAGGGCTACAGAGCGTAGGACATGGGCACAGGCATACTCTGGTATTTACGGTCACACCCTGGCCTGTATTACCTGGCGGCAGGAAGAAGGTCCCTTTGACGCCCTTCTCTCTGACTTCCACCCTGCGAACGCCGGGCGCCATGTACCAGCGCTTGGCAACAGCACACGCCAAGGGCGTGGCCTCCCTAAAGCCCTGGCTGATGTGGCCTCTGTGTACAGAGATGTGCACCAGCATGGGAGAGCAGACGTCCATCTTCCTCAACCTGAAAGAGCCGCAGTTTCAAACAAGCACTCCCAATTCAGTCTCGTTATTTTATTCCTGTCAACGCATTACCAGTCATAATGATTCGGCTAATTAAACCGAGCCTCAGGGAGATTAGAGGTGCGTCCCAATATTCTTCACTCCTCTCGTCTCCTCCACTCATCTCCCACCCAGAAGTACGCAAAACTGCCTGTACATTTAAAGAACAGGTAGTTGCATGTACAGTTTACAACATACCTGACATTGCGGTTTGTGTCGAGACATTAATTAATATTTAAACATTCATATGTAATTAATATATAATCAGCAATATTAGATTAAAACACAAAGATCGGTTTCCGGGGCACGGTGGAGAGGGGGTGGTAGTGGAGGAAAGGAGGAGAGGAGGTGGTAGTGGAGGAAAGGAGGAGAGGAGGTGGTAGTGGAGGAAAGGAGGAGAGGAGGTGGTAGTGGAGGAAAGGAGGAGAGGAGGTGGTAGTGGAAGAAAGGAGGAGAGGAGGTGGTAGTGGAGGAAAGGAGGAGAGGAGGTGGTAGTGGAGGAAAGGAGGAGAGGAGGTGGTAGTGGAAGAAAGGAGGAGAGGAGGTGGTAGTGGAGGAAAGGAGGAGAGGAGGTGGTAGTGGAAGAAAGGAGGAGAGGAGGTGGTAGTGGAAGAAAGGAGGAGAGGAGGTGATAGTGGAGGAAAGGAGGAGAGGAGGTGGTAGTGGAGGAAAGGAGGAGAGGAGGTAGTAGTGGAAGAAAGGAGGAGAGGAGGTGGTAGTGGAAGAAAGGAGGAGAGGAGGTGGTAGTGGAGGAAAGGAGGAGAGGAGGTGGTAGTGGAAGAAAGGAGGAGAGGAGGTGGTAGTGGAGGAAAGGAGGAGAGGAGGTGGTAGTGGAGGAAAGGAGGAGAGGAGGTGGTAGTGGAGGAAAGGAGGAGAGGAGGTGGTAGTGGAAGAAAGGAGGAGAGGAGGTGGTAGTGGAGGAAAGGAGGAGAGGAGGTGGTAGTGGAGGAAAGGAGGAGAGGAGGTGGTAGTGGAGGAAAGGAGTAGAGGAGGTGGTAGTGGAGGAAAGGAGGAGAGGAGGTGGTAGTGGAGGAAAGGAGGATGCATTTTCCAAGTATTGGGACGCACCCTAGAAATGGTGTTGGAAAAATGCTACAATATGCTGCCCAGGAGGGGGTGTTCTATTGGGGTACCCTATATTATTATTATTACTATTATAAATTACATTTACTTGCGCCTTTCAAGAAACTTAGGTGAGGGGGAAACTCGCCTCGACCACCACCAATGAGCAGCACCCGCCTGGGGGGTGCACGGCAGCCATTTTGACCACACATCAGCTGAGGTGGAGAGGGAGAGAACAATGTTTTTTTTAATTAAATTGGGGGATGATTAGGTGGCAGGTTGAGAATTTAGCCAGGACACCGGGGAACCCCTACTCTTTGCGAAGAGTGTTATGGGATCATGATTGGTTGGTTGCTGTGGGGAGAAATGGGAATCTTGGGATTGTAATGACCATAGGTGCCATAGGCTGCATAATCTTCACATGTAACTGGGGAGCCGGGGGGAATCTCCTAAAGATCTAAAGATTAGTCCAAAGGTCATTTTTAGTAATCAGAATACAACCTTACAAGACCTTCTATTTTGTTGCATGTTAACATTTTGTGTGTTAAAATAGTTTTGTCTGTTAGGTTGGTAACGTGAGACTGTACCGGCAATATAGACAGATATCTAACCATAGCAGAGTGCTATCTTATGGTAGAGGTATATAAACAGGGTATGAGTGTATAAATACAAGTTTTTTATTCATTGTGTTCATTGCTTGTTTCATTCTTACTCTTTCATGGACCCATTTTAGGAGCACAGACCGTTTCAGGAGCACAGTCCGTTCACTGTTCTACAGCAGGGCTGCCCAACCTGTTCCTGGAGCTCTACCGTCGTCTAGGTTTACACTCCAACCACAACAAAGCACACCTCTTTTAACAGCTAGAGATTTCGCTGAGCTGCTAATTGGTAGAATCAGGTGTGTCAAATTAGGGTTGAAATGAACACCTACAGGACTGTGGATCCCCAGGAACAGGGTTGGGCAGCCCTGTTCTACAGTATCCCAAGAGCACGATTAAAAACCTGCTCCTCAAAGACTTAACCGGCTGCACACCTGAGCTCCCAATGGTGTGTTACAGGTATGTGTGTTTACCTGAGTCCTGTTCTGCTCCCTGGTACCGGTCTCAGGCTCCAGAGCAGCCCCATGGGCTCCATGCCCAGGTACGAGCCACCCACGCTCACATCCTCCGCAACTACAAGCACAGAGCAGCCATCTTAACACATCATCCATCTGCAACTACAAGCACAGAGCAGCCATCTTAACACATCATCCATCCGCAACTACAAGCACAGAGCAGCCATCTTAACACATCATCCATCTGCAACTACAAGCACAGAGCAGCCATCTTAACACATCATCCATCTGCAACTACAAGCACAGAGCAGCCATCTTAATACATCATCCATCTGCAACTACAAGCACAGAGCAGCCATCTTAATACATCATCCATCCGCAACTACAAGCACAGAGCAGCCATCTTAATACATCATCCATCCATAACACTGCATATCCACAGCCAGTTTAATACATAATCCTAGGAGCTCACTTCCCGCTCGCCGAATCTATGACTGTTCCTTGTGCATCAGTGATATAGTACCTGACTGTTCCTTGTGCATCAGTGATATAGTACCTGACTGTTCCTTGTGCATCAGTGATATAGTACCTGACTGTTCCTTGTGCATCAGTGATATAGTACCTGACTGTTCCTTGTGCATCAGTGATATAGTACCTGAGACTGCTCCTTGTGCATCAGTGATATAGTACCTGACTGTTCCTTGTGCATCAGTGATATAGTACCTGACTGTTCCTTGTGCATCAGTGATATAGTACCTGACTGTTCCTTGTGCATCAGTGATATAGTACCTGAGACTGCTCCTTGTGCATCAGTGATATAGTACCTGAGACTGCTCCTTGTGCATCAGTGATATAGTACCTGACTGTTCCTTGTGCATCAGTGATATAGTACCTGACTGTTCCTTGTGCATCAGTGATATAGTACCTGACTGTTCCTTGTGCATCAGTGATATAGTACCTGAGACTGCTCCTTGTGCATCAGTGATATAGTACCTGACTGCTCCTTGTGCATCAGTGATATAGTACCTGAGACTGCTCCTTGTGCATCAGTGATATAGTGTCCGAAAGCTTCCCAGTAATCAGAGTCCTCAGACTGGTGCAGAGCATACAGGGTAACCTCCTGCCCCGGGGGCAACTTCTTTACCACCATCTCAAACTTCTCATCGACGAGTCCCCTAGAGGGCCGAACTGTGAGCAGGGGGCCGGGTACCAATCCTGACATGGCGTGCGGTGATTCCGTGCTCGCTTACCTTCACAAAGCAAAAGTATTTATGTTGGCATTTGAGTTTTTGTTTTCAGCGCATGCATGTTGAGGTTCATAGAATAGGCCTCTTAATATTTACATACTGATACCATTCATGCTTATGTTTTAATATTGTTTTGTAGGCTGTGCAGTGTGCACAAAGCCCTTTTGCAGAGCGCTGTTTAAAATGTAACCCATTCTTTGAAGGTAGAGATATGGTGGGAGACAGTGTAGTCAGTAAAGTAGTAATGAAATGGTATAATAAAAATTAAAATAGTATTCAGTTGAAAGGGTGTAATAAAAATGAAGATTTTTTTTCCCCAATACATTTGAACAAAACTATGAGTTAAATGAATATTTTGAAAGTTGCTTACAAAGTTGAGTATACAGTTGTAGTATAACTACGAAATATTAGCATAACCCTTTAATGGCCGCTCAACTGTTTGGTGGAGCACTCTTTTGTGTACACCGATAGAGATGGCTCAATCAGGTGGAGTTAAGTCCAACATATTTTTCAACAAGATATCAAGACTCAAAACGTGCTCTGCCAAACGGTTGAGAGGCTATCAAAGAAAGGGTTAAATAAACTTGGCATTTTATTTTGAATAAACATCTGATATGGCAGCGATTAGAATTTATATTTTATTTCTAATGTTCAATGAAAAGGTAAACTATGTGGCACGTATGGAACAAAACTTAGTCTTGTGTAGGCCTACTCTTATTATTTTACTGTATTTTACATACAGTGAGCACCATAATTCATTGTACAGTGACACATTTTTTGTTATTTTGGTTCTGTACACTAGCACTTTGAGTTTGAAAGGATACAATGACAATGAGGTTGAAGTGCAGACTGTCAGCTTTAATTTGAGGGTATTGTCATCCATATCGGATGAACCGTTTCGAAATTATAGAACCTTTTGTATAGTCCCCCCATTTTCAGGCATCAAAAAATATTGGACAGTTTAACATAATGTAGAATAAAGTAATCATTTTTAATATTTGGTCGCATATCCTTTGCATGCCATGACTTCCTGATGTCTGTGACCCAACAACATCAAAATACTCTTGATATCTTATTTTCTGGTACTCCTACAAGTGATACTATAACCTCTTTGCATTTGAATGGATCTCTATGGGAATTGGAGGGTGGGACGAGATTTAGTTGTAAATTATGCCGGAACAGTATGGAATACATGGTTTCTGTTGGGTCACAGACAGGGGGGGGGGGGGACTATGTACAAAAGGTTATATAAATTCTAAACGGATCATCCGATAAATGAAAATACCCTGAAATTAAAGCTAAAGTCTGCACTTCAACCTCATTGTCATTGTATCATTTCAAACTCAAAGTGCTAGAGTACAGAACCAAAATAACAAAAAAATGTGTCACTGTCCAATGAATTATAGTGCTCATTGTATCGGTGGAAGACCGAGGTTATGTTAGATTGATATTCGATATTCAGACATTCGGCGAAGGTAAATCTCAATAAATCTTTATTTACGCCACCAATGTTATCCAGACTCATTGTATCTGGCAGGTAAGAAGTAAACTTACGTCTCACAGCTATTATTTTTATAGGATAACTTTCGGTTCGAAGTGTAAAGGAAAAAACTACAGCGAGAAACACATTGAATATTTGGAAATGCTTCCGGAGGCGGATAGTAATTTAGGGACCGTCGCACAAGTACACAATTTGAAATTGTTGCATATTTCTATATATCACAAAAATCATATTTCCCATGACTCATATTAACAGTTACATAGAAACAAACCAATGACTCATATCAATAGTTAAGTACAAAAAAGATATAAATCATTTTATTTACATTGAAATGCAATCTGGTCCCAATTATTACTGTTTTTGCTCAATAGCTTTTCCAATTTTCAAGGTAGAGCAATGGGGTCAATTGTGTTTTCATCCTTGAACAAGTACACACCTTTCACAACCTTTCTTTTTGGGGAAAATCCCGACATTATGGCAAAAAGTGCGATCAGGGCCCAATTATTATGACCCCGGAATAAGGACTGGACCCAAACGCACAAGGAGGAGACAGGAATGCCAAAAACTGAATATTTATTGTATGCTCAGGGCAGTCCTGAGCATGGGGAGGAAGGCAAAGGCAGTAGAAGTTCCAAGCCGGAACTGGACTTTACAGACAGGGTAGGTAATTATGACAGACAGGCCAGTTTTGAGGATATGCGGAAGCAGTGGGAGCAGGGAAAGCCAGGGGTGATGATGGCGACAGGTAACCGGGTTGGTTTGGAGCAGGGGATGAGCAGGAGCGGTAGAGTAGGACGGTGCAGCAGACCCAGGCGGGACGCCGGCGTGGCAACAGGGCAGCGGCAGTAGCGGCACGGCAACAGCAGGGCGGCAGCAGCGACAGCAGAGGCAGGAGCGTCAGCACATCAGCAGCAGCGCAGCACAGGGCGTGAGCAGGGACCGCCGCAGGGTGTGATAGCAGAAGCCCAAGCTGCTTGCACAAACGTCAGGTGGAAGGCTGGGAGACCGCAACACAGGCAGGGATTCGCAGACAACTGCAGATTGGCAGACTAAGTAGACAAAGGTGGTTAGCGAGACAGAATAGTGAACAGCAGGTAATGCCGCTCAGACTTAAACAGTTCAGCAGAGTGAATTAACACCGAACAGAACTAAACTGTATGACTAGGACTAGACGAGAAGCAGACAGGACCAGAGGTTTCAGACTACAAGCATTAAAGCAAACGAGATTTTCGCGAACTTGGTCCGGAAAACAATTAACGAACGAGCACAGGACAGAGAACACCGGGTGACTAAATACAAACCTTAATTGGTATCAATTATGTGCCATGTGCGAATGTGTGCGTGAGTGAGTAACGGAGCAGAGAGTGTGTGGAATGTGTGCGTGAGTGATTAACAGAGCAGAGAGTGTGTGGAATGTGTGCGTGAGTGATTAACAGAGCAGAGTGTGTGTGGAATGTGTGTGTGAGTGATTAACGGAGCAGAGTGTGTGTGGAATGTGTGCGTGAGTGATTAACGGAGCAGAGTGTGTGTGGAATGTGTGTGTGAGTGATTAACGGAGCAGAGAGTGTGTGGAATGTGTGTGTGAGTGATTAACGGAGCAGAGTGTGTGTGGAATGTGTGCGTGAGTGATTAACGGAGCAGAGAGTGTGTGGAATGTGTGCGTGAGTGATTAACAGAGCAGAGAGTGTGTGGAATGTGTGCGTGAGTGATTAACGGAGCAGAGAGTGTGTGGAATGTGTGTGTGAGTGATTAACGGAGCAGAGTGTGTGTGGAATGTGTGCGTGAGTGATTAACGGAGCAGTGTGTGTGGAATGTGTGCGTGAGTGATTAACGGAGCAGAGAGTGTGTGGAATGTGTGCGTGAGTGATTAACGGAGCAGAGAGTGTGTGGAATGTGTGTGTGAGTGATTAACGGAGCAGAGTGTGTGGAATGTGTGCGTGAGTGATTAATGGAGCAGAGAGTGTGTGGAATGCGTGCGGAACGGGGAAATGGGATAGGCTGAGAAGAGTGGAGTGAAACAGAGTGACACAAATAGGAAACCACGCCCAACCTGCAGCAACGGGGAAAACGGACTATGGTGAGACAAACACGAGACAGGGGGAGAGGGAAAACACGGGACACAACAGGACGGGAGTGAGATCATCACAGTTTTTGCTCAATAGCTTTCACAATTTTCAAGATAGAGCAATGGGGTCAAGTTTATTTTCATCCTTGACCAAGCAGACACCTTTCACAACTTTTCTTTTTGGGGAAAATCCCTACATTATGGCAAAAAGTGCAATCAGGGACCAATTATTACTGTTTTTGCTCAATAGCTTTCCACATTTTCATAGAGCAATGCAGTTGAGTTAATTTTCATCCTTGATCAAGCAGACACCTTTCACAACCTTTCTTTTTGGGAAAAACATCTTTACACTATGGCCAAATATGCAATCTGGGCCCAATTTGTATGTTTTCATCTGTCAATTTTCGAAAGTAGAGCCCTGGGATCAAGTTTCTTTTCATCCTGGACTATGCAGTTACCTTTCATAACCTCTCTTTTTGGGAAAGGCAGATAGCCTTGATGACAGATTTGTCCCGAGTGCGGTTTATTTACTCGCCTACTGTGTGGATGAGTAGGCTATAGTAAAGCAGGCACTTTGGAACCATTTTCTGGGAGGTGATGCTGTAAATATTTGTCTTTTAGGGGATGACTTCACCTTTTGCACAGTTACAGTATTTTGTGGTGCCCCACTCTGGACAGTGCTGTCCATGACAGTGGTGCTGAACGCCATTGAGCCCAACCCATGGCTTTAATTTCAAACAATGTGAGATTGATATGCCTATTAAGCAAGATCAGATTTTCACAAAGCATCATCATCATCATCATCAATATAATAATAATAATAATAATAATAATAATAATAATAATAGTTTCCTCCCAAAGTCCAAAAACATGCAGGTTAGGTGAGTTGGAGACTCTAAATTGCCCATAGGTATGACTGTGCGAGTGAATGGTGTTTATGTGCCCTGCGATGAATTCCTCTCCAGGGTGTATTCCTGCCTCTCTCCCAATGTATGACCCCATTGCTCTATCTTGAAAATTGGGAACGCTATTGAGCAAAAACAGTAATAATTGGGCCCTGATCGCACTTTTTGCCATAATGTCGGGATTTTCCCCAAAAATGAAAGTTGTGAAAGGTGTCTGCATTGTCAATGATTAAAATTTATTTATTTGTTTATTTATTTATTTATTTATTTCGGCATGCATATAGTTACACTTTATCACAATTTCTGTAATATGCCCTGACAAAACACATTTCTTGCCGAAAAGGGATACGGGAAAAAGCAGCCTGCTTATCATAGTCCCGCCCCATTTCCCTCATTATTTTACATGTTCATAATATACATTTGTTTAAAACAAATTTTTTGTATCACAACAGCATAACTGAATTTTCTTTATAACAAAACTTTGAGAAAGAAAAAATAAGCTAAAGTAAAATAAAATAGACATTAAGGTCCAAATAAGTCGAATTTGAATATACATGTCATACATTAGTCAAAACAATTTGTTTCATTTGTTTCATTTCAACAGCAGACAGTCCCCATTTAATAATTTCCTACCATCTTACTTCTTATCTTACTCTTGAAGGTCTTTAGGTTTATAGACATTTTAAGCTCATTGTGTAAACCGTTCCAGAGCTTAACCCCCACAATGGATAATGAATGACCTCTGAGAGTTGACTTTATAGTTTTTTGTTTATATATCATGTTTCCTCTTAAGTTATGCATGTCATCTCTCTTTTGAAACAGTTTCTGTATATTTGAGGGTAAGAGATTTTTGGATGCTAAGAATAATATTTGTATGGTATTATATTTAATTATATCCTGCCACTTAAGAAACTTTGCCTTAATAAACAAGTTATTTGTATGGTCTCTATATGGGACACCATATACCACTCTCAATGCCCTTTTTTGAAGTTTAAACAGCATCTCTGTAGTTTCTTTGTAAGTGTTCCCCCATACTTCAACACAGTAGTGCAGGTGAGGTGTTATGAGTGCTGAGTAAATTGTCCTAAGTGAATGTTGATTTAGTAATTTCTGCATTTTCCACAAAATAGACACACTTTTGGCCAACTTACATTGAACTAGCTTCACATGTGGTTTCCATGTCAGGAGGCAATCTACCGTAACCCCCAGAATCTTATGTTCGTTCACTCGTTCAATATTGATTCCATTTACCTGTAAGTTTATGTTTTCCTTCATGCCTCTTTTCCCAAATAATATGAATTTTGTCTTTGAAAGGTTTAGTGATAGTTTATTAATATTAAACCACGTGTGAAGCTTTGACATTTCATTGTTCACTGATGTGACCATTTGATTAAGATCTTTTCCTGAGCAGAGGATGTTTGTGTCGTCCGCGAATAAAATTAATTTTAAAACGTCAGATACTTTGATTATGTCATTGATATATAGTATAAATAATTTTGGTCCTAAGACTGAACCCTGTGTGACCCCACAGTTGATGTTCAGGCATGTTGATATGTTGTCCCCCTATCTGTACAAATTGAACTCTATTTGATAGGTAACTCTTAATCCATTGTAATGCGATTCCTCTAATTCCATATCTGTACAATTTTTCGATCAATATGCTGTGGTTTATCGTGTCGAAAGCTTTTTTCAGGTCGATGAAAATCCCTATGGTGAATAATTTACGGTCTAGCGCGTCTTTGATAAATTCTATGGATTCTGTTAGGGCCATTGCTGTTGAATGTTTTTTCCTGAATCCGTATTGGCTGTCACATAGCAGCTTGTGTTTATCAATGAACTTATCTAATCTAACATTAAAGAGCTTTTCAATAATTTTTGAGCACTGTGGTAAAATTGAAATCGGACGATAATTTGAAAACTCCTGTTTGTCTCCACTTTTGTACAGAGGAAGAACTTTTGCTATCTTCATTTTATCGGGAAACACGCCATTGCAGAAAGATAAATTACATATATATGTTAAAGGAGGTATGATCGCTTTTGATATCCTTTTTAATAATGTCATGTCTATCTGATCTGCGTCAATGGATGTCTTAGCTGTACAGTCTCTCAGGATTGTTTTGATTTCATTTTGTGTGACAGGATTTAAAAATAAAGACTCTTGTTTTGTCTCCCCGCCCCTATCCCAGTGATCCCACTGTTGGAGTGAGGATGGAATGGCCTTGGCTAGCTCTGAGCCTACACTAACAAAGTATTTGTTGAAGCTCTCGACTATCACTTTCTTATCGTCTTCCCTCCTGTTGTTTATATTGAAATAGTCGGAGAATGTCCGTTTGGCCTTTCTGCCTGAGACGGAATTTATTATTTTCCAAAGATTTTTGTTGTAGTTCTTGTTTTCTGTTAGTAACTTGTCATAATAGTCTTTTTTATGTTTCCTCAACAAATATGTCACTCTGTTTCTATAGTGTTTGTACTTTGCATATGATTGTACATTCTTTTCCTTTAAAAACTGTTTATATAAGCTGTTTTTTTTCCTACAGGCATTCTCTATGTTCTTGGTGAACCATGGCCTATTTTTTTTGACTTTGACATTGTTGTCTTTACTCGAATATTTGACTACCGGGCAGTGCTTGTCATATATTGAGTTTATTGTGTTTAAGAAGGCCTCATACGCTTTGTTTGTGTCTTTTTCCGTCCATACGTCATTCCATTTTTGATTTATCATATCTTGTTCAAAATCTTTAAGTCTCTTTTCGTTTTTAATTCTTTTTGAGATATTTGTCACTGGTTTCTGCTCTAAAGTGTGTTTCCAGTCACAGATGGCGAAGACTGGAAGGTGATCAGAAATATCATTTATCATAATACCACTTGTTATTTCTTTGTCCAGTATATTTGTATAAATATTGTCAATTAGTGTGGCACTATGTTTAGTGATTCTGCTTGGCTGGGTGATTAGTGGTCGCATTCCGCTCGCATACATTGTGTTGACGAAATCCTCAATCAGCTTGTTATTGTTTGGATTTAATATGTCTATGTTAAAATCTCCACATATAAAAACATTTCTCTGGTTTATTTTTGTTAATATTTCTCCCATGCAATTGTTGAATATGTCTATTTTTGAGCTGGGAGCTCTGTAAACGTTGCATATACCAGTTTTTTTACCTTTCGGCGTTGAAAATTCAATTGTTACACACTCCATTACATTTTCAATGACAATTGACAAGCTTTCCAGTATCTCAAAATTTATGCTCTCGTCAATAAACAATGCTACCCCTCCACCAGATTTGTTGATTCTGCTCTTACACACAAAATTATATCCTTCCATGTGGAAATCCATGCATTTCTCAACGTTAATCCACGTTTCCGACACAGCAATGATGTTAAATGGTTTGACAAATGTACATATAAAATACAAAATAACCATGACCCCAGGGCTCTATCTTGAAAATTGGGAAAGATATTGAGGAAAAAGTGAAAATTGGGCCATAGTGTAAAGAGTTATCTTAAAAAGAAAGCTTGTGAATGGTGATTACATGGTCAGGGCTAAAAATACAAATGATCCCAGGACTCGAACTTAAGAAATGAGGGAGGAATAGCAAAGATCAATACTTCAAAATATCAATATAAACATATTGCCATATGGCAGGATTGTTCTTGTAAAATATAAAATGAAGCAAAAGTGACATAAATATAAGCTCGGTGCCATTGATATATGAAAGTACATTTCACCATTATTTAAAAAAAACTGTATATACATACATATATATAGCTATATGAATGAAATCAGGTGAGATTTGAGATGCAATGTAAAATTACAGGAAGTTATGCCGTTTTGACGTTTCCACCTTTTGTAGTTAAGCACTTTTTCGATGGTCCCTAGATTTCCCGTTTGCCGAATGTCTGAATATCAATATAACTTCACCTCGGTATTTGGAAGAGGGCGCATTCAAATCTTTTAATTGTGTTATATCTCCGTTTTATTTGGTGTTAACCTGTTTATTTTACTTCCGTAAAGCACTTTGCGTTAGCAGCATATGTTAGTCTACGGTCTATGGTTAGCAGACATGTACGAACAGTGTTCTAGACTAGAGAAATAGGCTGTTGTGCTCAGTTCATATTTTAAGAATCATAAACCCCACCATTACATTAGCATCATCCTAGCTGCATGTTCTTCCTTCACGTAGCCTACAGTAGAACAAAACGTTTAAAACGAATATCTAGAATATGCCCACTAAAACGCTCTTTTATGAATAGCTGCATGCGATCACAACACTGACTTACTTTCCTTCACGCGCACATCCGGTGGATCAGTTTACAACATAGCTGACCAAATTCAACTACGCCATTCAAAATGTAGTCCCGTTTTGGGACCCGCTTGACCAGTTTTACGTTTGCATCAGCTAACGTAACATGACTTGTAATAAGTTGTGAATAGTATGCTATAAATCAGTAATCAACTGGGAGCACCGCACATTATTGAGGCATTTCCCAAATACCTGAATGAAGAACCGTATTCCTTTAGCACATAACGTCTTCATCAACGTAGCTGGCAAGGCTAGACGATAGGCATGCGTAACCTACCGGAAAAGGGTTTTAGAAAAGACGTTTAGTTGGCTAACAAAACGAGCAAACATGAATTCACAACTTGTATGGAATTTAGAAACTTACCCTCTGGTGGAGTCAGATTGGTTTGGTCTGGTAACGTTACCATGCAGTCCGACCAGCTAAAGACAAGTAGAGTCAAGTTCAAGTTCGAGTGAGCAGAGGGCGTAGCTTGATGCTTAGGGGCAAAACTACACATTACATTAATGCTTTTATAACGCCTTATTGAAACTCAGCCAAACTGGTTGTACAATCAGATAAACATGGAGATGTAAAGACAGTCTCTAATAATAATAACAGACCGCTCTGTGCCTTTCACACAAAGCTAGCGGTATAGCAGCGAGGTTACTGCCTCGATAAACGGTTTGGGAGCTAAAGTCGTGTCTAGCTAATATTGCCTATAGTAAATAAGCGTTAGCTTGTGATGCTAGGTATTTGCAGGCTGTTAACTAATATATCAAGGCAATGCAGCGGCGCTGCAGTTGACGGCTTGTCAGGCCACAGCATTAGTATGGTCAGAAGCAGTAACGGGTGTAGTCCGTTAAAGTGGACTACAAACCGGACTACAATCATTAAATCATTAGCTACTTTCAAAAGTAAAAATTGGAACATGCCATGTAGCTATGCTCTATATTTTTATACCACACAGGCTGGTATCTCTGTAAATACCATGCCCTCTAGTGGTACACTTTAAGAAGTACACGCCATTACTCTCCAATCCAGTAGGTGGCAGTAATGCCTCAACATTGGTTGTATTGGCCAATAAACCCAATAAACTAAATGTCGAGGAAGTGAGGGTTAAGTAAAAATGTGTATTTCCTGAATCCAGCCGTTTCAACCACAGAACTATATAAAAAGTTCTTAGTTCTGTGGTTTCAACAGCCAACGCCGTCATTTAATGTTTGGCACTCTGAATACAGAACACAAGTGGCATCAACGGTTAAAACCCCTCACTTATCTAACCCATAAAATGTATTTATTTGATTTAATTCATTAGCCTCATTATTATCAAAGGCAGAGCAGCCTGTTGGATCTACCTTTATCAAAATGTACAACTCACAAACAGATTAAAATTAAGAGATTTATTAAGTTAAAATAAGTATTCAATGCCTTATCTTAAGACAAAGGTTCAACTACCTTCACAGACAATGATGCTACAGACATGGACAGGTTAGCCTACAGTCACAAAATAAATAAATGAAAGATGATACCAGACCACAGCTTGTCTCTCCCAAGGTAATCCTCAGAATGTGCCAAGGCCAAAGTCCAAAAACCAACAGACAGCAGAAAATTCCAAAAGACCAGGGATGAAATGTAAAATTCCAGATGAGACGTAAGGCCCAACGCAATTCCAAACGCCGGACGAGATACAAGACTCAGA
Source organism: Synaphobranchus kaupii (assembly GCA_029718625.1). Lineage (NCBI taxonomy): Eukaryota > Metazoa > Chordata > Actinopteri > Anguilliformes > Synaphobranchidae > Synaphobranchus > Synaphobranchus kaupii. Next base: position 5,937,433 of record CM056377.1, on the reverse strand, counting down.
TGCCAACTGAAAAGTAAAGATAGGACCTCATTTTAAGTGGTTGAAAAGGGGCAGGGGATCCCCTCTCCTTCTCCTGGCCCACGCATACTTAATGAATTATCAGGGGAGGGAGCTTGGCTCTTATTGAAATGTCTGGATCCGGATTTTCGGTGCACAGTCCAGGGGGGGATGGGACAATGGGCTCCCTCTCTTGGAGTGGGACCAGAGGGGTGAAGCTGCAGCGTGTGGTAGATGGGCCAGTGCTTTTCATCCGGCCCTCGGCGTGAGCCGCTGCAATCCCTCAGGCCGCTGGAATACTGAGGGAAGCAAAAAATATCCGCCATACTATTTTCCAACCGTACCGTGGTGGAAGTGTCGTCCGCCATGTTGTTTTTCTTGTATTTTAAGGAAAAGATCTCTGAATAGTTTTGGTGAAGTTCACAGAAAACAAAATCATTAAAATGGTTTGAAATAAAATTTCATAATTGCTCAGCTACACACAAGTCATCTGATCAAAAAGCATCAGTAACTCATGCTGGTATGAGGGAACTGTCAGTCCTCCTCAACAGATGGTTTCCAGTTTTACAAAAAATCAGTTTTGACCCCTTCAGAACTGCCATTAGGTTTGAGGGAAACAAACTTCTAAATCCACAGGAAGCATCGTAAATCATATCCTCGCTCGTTAGGACCACAATTTAATGGAACTATAAGCCTGACCAGGTTGACACTGATGTGAGTTATGTCTTCCCAACTTTCAGGGGTGTGCTTTGTTAATGACGACAATGGCCGCTGCTTACTCCTTTGATGAATCGTGATCTTGTGTAAATTTGGTTTCATTGGAAGGCAGAGGTTCAAGCAAACTATATGACTGACCAATCAGATTGCAGAGAAGCCAGTCTCGCCCACTGAAACATTTTTTTCCAAACACTTTACAGACAGAACAACTTGGTTCAAAACTATATTGTGTAGTACAGTACAAGTATGTACCTCTATTTAAAATTAAATTTCCAAGTTATGAAAAATGGCAGAATTGGCTAAACAACCATCCACCTAAAGGTACGGTCATATAGTGTGTGCTTCCAAACAGACCTAGTTTGTCATCTGTTCTTGTAAATGGACTCTCCGTCTTTAGATTTAAATTCAATCAGCTATTGTTTTGACCTGTCCTGCTTCTGTTCACAGGTAAACTGGAGGTCAGGAGTCAGCAGGGCTGCTGTTGAAGGTTTTTACACGGGCTCATTTAGCTAATTAGCTCTACATACCAGAGACGCCTCGCTTGCAGATTTTTACACAGTAAAATGTTTCAGATGGGGACACAAAAACAGTTATCTACAATCACAAGGTTGTTAAAAATGTCAGATTAAGATTAAGATAATTCACAAGAGCAGAAGTTGGCATGAAAATCCATAAACAGATATGGCCCTCCGCTAGTGTATAACTCTGGACTTGGCCACCAACTCACTGAATTCTGCTTTGGCTGTAGAAATAGGTTTGGACACTTCCTTAGTAAGGAATTTGTTTGAGGAAGCCCATCCCTATTGGTATAGTGTGGTAATGCTGTTGTCAGAAGTGTGTGCCATTTTCAAACTTTTTCCGTTGCTTGCACAGGATAATGTGTGCAACCGGCAACTGATCACATTTTCTTGAGTTAACTTCTTTTTTTTTAACCAAATTTGTTTTTTCAATTGCAATATATTTAGTTTAATATTAATAATTTAAGAAGGCAACATACGGTGGAAAGGTTGAGGCTCCTTGAGCTCCCCTGTTGACCCGACCGGGCCACGCCCACCCCACCAAGACTATAACGTTGCGTTCTGTCCAATCGTCTTGTAGATGGGCGGGGTCCGGGTGTCATGGCGTCCTTCACTCGCAGAGCTGATTCTGAATAGCTAGACAGCTATTTCCTTTGTGACCAGCAACATAACACTTCGGATCGTCATCATCTTCAAGAACCATATTATACAACTCTAGAAACAAACATGGGGACTGTCCACGCCAGGGTAAAGGCATCCGCTAAAAACCGAAAGCATTGTGCATGACCTACGTGCTAATATTATTCTCTAGCTAACGTTAGTCTTTACTATAACGTTACAGGCCGTATGAAGCGCGGCAGTCGATTAAACAAAGTCCACTTGGCCGGACTGTCAAGGGCACCATAAATGACCCATTTAACGATATATAGCATGCAATGTAAAGTATGCAATTACAGTATTATGTCTTGGCATGTATCTGTTATATATATTGTAATAGAACGACAATGCAAGCAAAATTATTTAAAGACTGAAGGAAAACATGTAGTGACATTAGCCAGCTAGCTACTGTAATCATCACTGCGAGAAAGCGAGATTACAGACATTACAGCATGGTATCTAGCGGACCACTTTCCCCCCGCTGTACAGAGTCTCGATCCCCTCCCCATGCGCGGGCCCGAGCTGGGAGTCCATGCCGATGATGTTGACCTGGTGGAAGTGGAGCCGGAGACAAAGCAAGAGATTCTTGAAAACAAAGACGTGAGTTCAGTGTGTGTGTGTGTGTGTGTGTGTGTGTGTGTGTGTGTGTGTGTGTGTGTGTGTGTGTGTGTGTGTGTGTGTGTGTGTGTGTGTGTGTGTGTGTGTGTGTGTGTGTGTGTGTGTGTGTGTGTGTACTTTTGAACACTTAACATACAGTATTTGTATTGTTGAATTGGTCGTGCTCTGCCTGGTCAACAGACGATTAGGCTATAGCTATTAAATGTGGTCTACTTATGGTCGCAATAGGTGTAATTATAAATGCTATTATTTAGCTTTACTCTAAAGATTAATTTCCCTGGGTAGGTAGGGCTGGGCGATATACAACATCGATAATTATCGAATGCAATAACGGCCGTTGCCACCGTGTGGGGCGCCTTTCTTTTCGTTTTTTTTCTTGAAGTAAACCCAATATACGGCAGTAAACATCCAAACATCCAGATGCCGCGTGAAATACTTCCGGAAAAAAACATCACCGCTGATATCTATTGAGTGTTGATAAGACAACCAACCAGCAGCAAGGTCGTACAGCTTTAACGTGATCATGTGATGTGTTTTTGTCAATCGCATGAAAAGCGCAACGCCTTTCTGTGATTGTCCGTCTTATCAACACGCAGTAGACAGTGATGACGTTTTTTCCCCGGAAGAATTTCATACGGGTTTTGAAGTTTAGATTACTACCGCACCAGGTATAATTAAAGACAAAAAGATGAAAAGAAAGGCAATACCCCACATGCTGGCAGCCGCCGTTATTGCAATCGAGAATTATCGTTACGATATATCGCCCAGCCCTATGGGTAGGTGCCAGAGAGCTACCAGAGAATGCCATGAAACATCTTTAATGTTTATCCCTCTTTCAGGTTGTAGTGGAACACGTACATTTAGATGGACTGGGAAGAACAAAAGAGGACTTTCTGACGCATGAAATCGCAGACGTCTTCACTGCCAAAAACCTCATTGATGTAAATATCCTTCACTCTTACAGATAACGAAACATCTTAACGTATCCCCAAAAACCACAACCATTTTCCATGTTTCTAAAACATGCTAAACAGCTCCTCCGTGTCGTGCAACAATCTGTTATTCCCAGGAACAACAACAAAATTAATAAACCGACCCTTGCTGTGGCCAAGCTGTCTATGGTCACACAGTACATCCCAGCTGTCTGCTTGTGCATACGCTGCTCTGTTCTATCCTCTGCAGGTGATGAAGAAATCCCACCAAGCCCGGCAGAAGCTGCTACGCCTGGGAATCTTCAGACAGGTGGAGGTGGTCATCGACACCTCACAAGGTGCTCTACTGCACACCGGCCCTGTCTGTAATGGAGCTCTACTGCACACCGGCCCTGTCTGTAATGGAGCTCTACTGCACACCGGCCCTGTCTGTAATGGAGCTCTACTGCACACCGGCCCTGTCTGTAATGGAGCTCTACTGCACACCGGCCCTGTCTGTAATGGTGCTCTACTGCACACCGGCCCTGTCTGTAATGGAGCTCTACTGCACACCGGCCCTGTCTGTAATGGAGCTCTACTGCACACCGGCCCTGTCTGTAATGGTGCTCTACTGCACACCGGCCCTGTCTGTAATGGAGCTCTACTGCACACCGGCCCTGTCTGTAATGGAGCTCTACTGCACACCGGCCCTGTCTGTAATGGAGCTCTACTGCACACCGGCCCTGTCTGTAATGGAGCTCTACTGCACACCGGCCCTGTCTGTAATGGTGCTCTACTGCACACCCGCCCTGCAGTGTTCATTAAAGCGAGCCGGGCTTTCGCCTGTGCTGGCCTGGCAGTGGATTGAGAATTTATCCTGTCTCCAGAATACTTCCTGTTCCAGGCTAAGGTGCTATGCCCTTCAGCATGGCACTGAAACCCCTGCTACTTTGTGAATGCTCTGGATAAGAGAACGTAATGTCATGTGATGTAATATATTTTGGTTGTGTGTGTAGTGTAGCGACTGACTGAGACTGTGTGTCTGTAGTGTAGCGACTGACAGACTGTGTGTCTGTAGTGTAGCGACAGACTGTGTGTCTGTAGTGTAGCGACTGACTGAGACTGCCTTTGTGTCTGCAGTGTAGTGACTGACAGACTGCATTTGTGTCTAGTGTCGCCACAGACTGAGATTGCCTGCGTGTCTGTAGTGTAGCCACAGACTGAGACTGTCTGCGTGTCTGTAGTGTAGCCACAGACTGAGACTGTCTGCGTGTCTGTAGTGTAGCCACAGACTGAGACTGTCTGCGTGTAATGACTGACTAAGACCTGGTCCACCAGCCATGCTCACTCACACCGCTTTGGGCTGATGAGGTCTGTCCTCCACAGGGGACAACGCCCTGCCCAACGGGCTCGATGTCACCTTCGAGGTGACGGAACTGAGGAGGATGACGGGAAGCTACAACACCATGGTGGGAAACAACGAAGGCAGCATGGTGAGACCCCCGACCCCGCAGCGTGTCACCTGACCCCCCCGACCCCGCAGCGTGTCACCTGACCCCCCGACCCCGCAGCGTGTCACCTGACCCCCCCGACCCCGCAGCGTGTCACCTGACCCCCCGACCCCGCAGCGCGTCACCCGACCCCCGACCCCCGCAGCGCGTCACCTGACCCCCGACCCCGCAGCGCGTCACCTGACCCCTGACCCCGCAGCGCGTCACCCGACCCCTGACCCCGCAGCGCGTCACCTGACCCCCGACCCCGCAGCGCGCGTCACCCGACCCCCGATCCCGCAGCGCGTCACCCGACCCCGCAGCGCGTCACCACACCTGCTCCAGCGCTGGTCAGAGCGCTCATGTGACCAGCGGGCATTGCTTACCTCTTTCCACAGGTCCTGGGCATCAAGCTGCCAAACTTCCTGGGGCGGGCGGAGAAGCTGACCTTCCAGTTCTCCTACGGCACCAAGGAGACCTCCTACGGCCTGTCCTTCTTCAAGCCACAGCCCGGAAACTTCGACCGCAAGTACGGGCCTCGCCTCGCAGAGGAAACTCCTTTACCCTGAGAGAGTTTTCTGCTGTTTGCTTCCTCAAGGCAGACAGGGATAATAATAGAGGGACAAAATAGCCATGTCATCACCATACTGGGACAAATTGGAGTACATTGATAACAACCAACAGAACAACGGTAACTGTGATTGGTGGATGCTTTCTGGCTTCTTCCTGTAGGGATCCCAGAAGTATAGCCAGAAAGTATCCGCCAATCAAATTGGATCCTTAATCATTTTAAGTAAATTTTTTAATTCTTCAGGTTTTAATTTAATCAAGTCCGTTTCCCTTGATAAAAAAAGATGTGCCTCAATGAAAAAATCAAACAAATAGTCACAAACGATAATAGCTCATCTCCTATAGTTGATAAATTATATTTTGTCTGGTTTTGTATTTATGATCTATGCCACTGAACCTTTTTTTTAAATTTTTTATACAGCTTCTCTGTCAACCTGTACAAAGTGACAGGGCAGTTCCCTTGGAGCTCGCTGAGAGAGACGGACCGTGGCGTCTCCACAGATATTAATGTAAGAGATCCTCTGTGTTTCTTACCACAGATATTAACGTAAGAGATCCTCTGTGTTTCTTACCACAGATATTAATGTAAGAGATCCTCTGTGTTTCTTACCACAGATATTAACGTAAGAGATCCTCTGTGTTTCTTACCACAGATATTAACGTAAGAGATCCTCTGTGTTTCTTACCACAGATATTAACGTAAGAGATCTTCTGTGTTTCTTACCACAGATATTAATGTAAGAGATCCTCTGTGTTTCTTACCACAGATATTAACGTAAGAGATCCTCTGTGTTTCTTACCACAGATATTAACGTAAGAGATCCTCTGTGTTTCTTACCACAGATATTAACGTAAGAGATCCTCTGTGTTTCTTACCACAGATATTAACGTAAGAGATCCTCTGTGTTTCTTACCACAGATATTAACGTAAGAGATCTTCTGTGATTCTTACCACAGATATTAACGTAAGAGATCTTCTGTGAGTCTTACCACAGATATTAATGTAAGAGATCTATCTTTATCCACAGCAGGGTTGGGGTCAGTTCTGTTTCACTTCAGTAAATGGGTTTGAATCAAAGAATTGAAAAATATCAATAATTTTCTATGAGGAATTTCCAGTTGATTTCCTGAAATTACTAAATTGAACTAAAATTGAGCACTGATCCCCAGCAGTTTTTATTCACATATAGTGGATATTCTTCACACTCTGTGGATGAGCTAAAGTACCTTGCCTCAGGGCATCGTTGGACTTGAGGGTGAGTTAGTTGTTGCCATGGTGACAGAGCCCCGCCCTCTTTTGCAGTTCCCCATCTGGAAGACCAATCACACGCTGAAGTGGGAGGGGGTGTGGCGTGAGCTGGGCTGCCTGGCACGCACGGCGTCCTTCGCCGTCCGGGAGGAGAGCGGCCACTCCCTCAAGTCCTCGCTCTCGGTAAGCCCCTCCCCTTTCCTAGAGTCGCTCACTGGCTGCACGTTAAAACACTCTGATCTTCTCTAAACGTGCTCTCAGTCACACATCCTTAGTACAGTACTCTGATCTTCTCTAAACGTGCTCTCAGTCACACATCCTTAGTACAGTACTCTGATCTTCTCTAAACGTGCTCTCAGTCACACATCCTTAGTACAGTACTCTGATCTTCTCTAAACGTGCTCAGTCACACACATCCTTAGTACAGTACTCTGATCTTCTCTAAACCTGCTCAGTCACACACATCCTTAGTACAGTACTCTGATCTTCTCTAAACGTGCTCTGTCACACATCCTTAGTACAGTACTCTGATCTTCTCTAAACGTGCTCTGTCACACATCCTTAGTACAGTACTCTGATCTTCTCTAAACGTGCTCTGTCACACATCCTTAGTACAGTACTCTGATCTTCTCTAAACGTGCTCTCAGTCACACACATCCTTAGTACAGTACTGTGATCTCTAAACCTGCTCAGTCACACACATCCTTAGTACAGTACTCTGATCTTCTCTAAACGTGCTCTCAGTCACACACATCCTTAGTGCAGTACTCTGATCTTCTCTAAACGTGCTCTCGGTCACACATCCTTAGTACAGTACTCTGATCTTCTCTAAACGTGCTCTCAGTCACACATCCTTAGTACAGTACTCTGATCTTCTCTAAACGTGCTCTGTCAGACATCCTTAGTACAGTACTCTGATCTTCTCTAAACGTGCTCTGTCACACACATCCTTAGTACAGTACTGTGATCTTCTCTAAACGTGCTCTGTCACACACATCCTTAGTACAGTACTCTGATCTTCTCTAAACGTGCTCTCAGTCACACACATCCTTAGTACAGTACTGATCTTCTCTAAATGTGCTCAGTCAGACATCCTTAGTACAGTACTCTGATCTTCTCTAAACGTGCTCTCAGTCAGACATCCTTAGTACAGTACTCTGATCTTCTCTAAACGTGCTCTCAGTCAGACACATCCTTAGTACAGTACTCTGATCTTCTCTAAACGTGCTCTGTCACACACATCCTTAGTACAGTACTGTGATCTTCTCTAAACGTGCTCTGTCACACACATCCTTAGTACAGTACTCTGATCTTCTCTAAACGTGCTCTGTCACACACATCCTTAGTACAGTACTCTGATCTTCTCTAAACGTGCTCTCAGTCACACATCCTTAGTACAGTACTCTGACCTTCTCTAAACGTGCTCTGTCACACACATCCTTAGTACAGTACTGTGATCTCCTCTAAACGTGCTCAGTCACACACATCCTTAGTACAGTACTGTGATCTCCTCTAAACGTGCTCAGTCACACACATCCTTAGTACAGTACTCTGATCTTCTCTAAACGTGCTCTCAGTCAGACACATCCTTAGTACAGTACTGTGATCTTCTCTAAACGTGCTCTCAGTCAGACATCCTTAGTACAGTACTGTGATACTGCCATCATGTTTCTCTCATCATGTGTTAGATTAGATAACTAGATTAGACTGTTTCCTGCCTAAGATCTCGTCTTTACCCCACCAACAGCATGCCATGGTGATTGACACCAGGAACTCTGCTATCCTCCCCCGGAAAGGTGCCTTGCTGAGGATAAACCAGGTGCGTGTGTACAGTGTGTGTGTGTGTGTGTGTATAGTGTGTGTATTGTGTGTGTGTGAGAGAGATGTGATTGGTGTAAGAACACAACCCTCAGACACACCTGATTGGTTTAAGAACACACCTGATTGGTTGATTTGCACACAGGAACACACCTAATTGGTTGTTTTGCGATCATGAACTGGCCGATTGGTTGTTTTGTGCACAGGAACACATCTGATTGGTTGTTTTGCGCATAGGAACACACCTCATTGGTTGTTTTGCGCACAGGAACTGGCCGGCTACACAGGGGGGGACGCCAGCTTCCTGAAAGAGGACGTTGAGCTGCAGCTGAACAAGCGTCTCTTCTGGGATTCGGTGAGTGAGCTCTGCCCGGCTGGAAACATCTGAGACTCTGACGGTACATCATCTAACATGTGTTCATGAGAGACTGTGTTTGCTTAATGAGTGAATGTAGAGGCTGCTCTGCTTAATGAGTGAATGTAGAGACTGCGCTGCTTAATGAGTGAATGTAGAGACTGCGCTGCTTAATGAGTGAATGTAGAGGCTGCTCTGCTTAATGAGTGAATGTAGAGGCTGCTCTGCTTAATGAGTGAATGTAGAGACTGCGTCTGCTTAATGAGTGAATGTAGAGGCTGCTTTGCTTAATGAGTGAATGTAGAGGCTGCTCTGCTTAATGAGTGAATGTAGAGGCTGCTCTGCTTAATGAGTGAATGTAGAGACTGCGCTGCTTAATGAGTGAATGTAGAGGCTGCGCTGCTTAATGAGTGAATGTAGAGGCTGCGCTGCTTAATGAGTGAATGTAGAGACTGCGCTGCTTAATGAGTGAATGTAGAGGCTGCTCTGCTTAATGAGTGAATGTAGAGGCTGCGCTGCTTAATGAGTGAATGTAGAGACTGCTCTGCTTAATGAGTGAATGTAGAGGCTGCTCTGCTTAATGAGTGAATGTAGAGACTGCTCTGCTTAATGAGTGAATGTAGAGGCTGCTCTGCTTAATGAGTGAATGTAGAGGCTGCTCTGCTTAATGAGTGAATGTAGAGACTGCTCTGCTTAATGAGTGAATGTAGAGGCTGCTCTGCTTAATGAGTGAATGTAGAGACTGCGTCTGCTTAATGAGTGAATGTAGAGACTGCTCTGCTTAATGAGTGAATGTAGAGGCTGCTCTGCTTAATGAGTGAATGTAGAGGCTGCTCTGCTTAATGAGTGAATGTAGAGACTGCTCTGCTTAATGAGTGAATGTAGAGGCTGCTCTGCTTAATGAGTGAATGTAGAGACTGCGTCTGCTTAATGAGTGAATGTAGAGACTGCTCTGCTTAATGAGTGAATGTAGAGGCTGCTCTGCTTAATGAGTGAATGTAGAGGCTGCTCTGCTTAATGAGTGAATGTAGAGACTGCTCTGCTTAATGAGTGAATGTAGAGGCTGCTCTGCTTAATGAGTGAATGTAGAGACTGCGTCTGCTTAATGAGTGAATGTAGAGACTGCTCTGCTTAATGAGTGAATGTAGAGGCTGCGCTGCTTAATGAGTGAATGTAGAGACTGCTCTGCTTAATGAGTGAATGTAGAGGCTGCTCTGCTTAATGAGTGAATGTAGAGGCTGCTCTGCTTAATGAGTGAATGTAGAGGCTGCTCTGCTTAATGAGTGAATGTAGAGGCTGCTCTGCTTAATGAGTGAATGTAGAGGCTGCACTGCTTAATGAGTGAATGTAGAGACTGCTCTGCTTAATGAGTGAATGTAGAGACTGCGTCTGCTTAATGAGTGAATGTAGAGACTGCTCTGCTTAATGAGTGAATGTAGAGACTGCGCTGCTTAATGAGTGAATGTAGAGGCTGCTCTGCTTAATGAGTGAATGTAGAGGCTGCACTGCTTAATGAGTGAATGTAGAGACTGCTCTGCTTAATGAGTGAATGTAGAGACTGCGTCTGCTTAATGAGTGAATGTAGAGACTGCTCTGCTTAATGAGTGAATGTAGAGGCTGCACTGCTTAATGAGTGAATGTAGAGACTGCTCTGCTTAATGAGTGAATGTAGAGACTGCGTCTGCTTAATGAGTGAATGTAGAGGCTGCTCTGCTTAATGAGTGAATGTAGAGACTGCTCTGCTTAATGAGTGAATGTAGAGACTGCGTCTGCTTAATGAGTGAATGTAGAGGCTGCTCTGCTTAATGAGTGAATGTAGAGACTGCTCTGCTTAATGAGTGAATGTAGAGACTGCGTCTGCTTAATGAGTGAATGTAGAGGCTGCTCTGCTTAATGAGTGAATGTAGAGACTGCGCTGCTTAATGAGTGAATGTAGAGGCTGCGCTGCTTAATGAGTGAATGTAGAGACTGCGCTGCTTAATGAGTGAATGTAGAGGCTGCGCTGCTTAATGAGTGAATGTAGAGGCTGCTCTGCTTAATGAGTGAATGTAGAGGCTGCGCTGCTTAATGAGTGAATGTAGAGACTGCGCTGCTTAATGAGTGAATGTAGAGGCTGCTCTGCTTAATGAGTGAATGTAGAGACTGCGCTGCTCAATGAGTGAATGTAGAGGCTGCTCTGCTTAATGAGTGAATGTAGAGGCTGCTCTGCTTAATGAGTGAATGTAGAGACTGCGTCTGCTTAATGAGTGAATGTAGAGACTGCGTCTGCTTAATGAGTGAATGTAGAGGCTGCTCTGCTTAATGAGTGAATGTAGAGGCTGCTCTGCTTAATGAGTGAATGTAGAGGCTGCTCTGCTTAATGAGTGAATGTAGAGGCTGCTCTGCTTAATGAGTGAATGTAGAGACTGCGTCTGCTTAATGAGTGAATGTAGAGACTGCGTCTGCTTAATGAGTGAATGTAGAGACTGCGTCTGCTTAATGAGTGAATGTAGAGGCTGCTCTGCTTAATGAGTGAATGTAGAGGCTGCTCTGCTTAATGAGTGAATGTAGAGGCTGCGCTGCTTAATGAGTGAATGTAGAGACTGCTCTGCTTAATGAGTGAATGTAGAGACTGCTCTGCTTAATGAGTGAATGTAGAGACTGCGCTGCTTAATGAGTGAATGTAGAGACTGCGCTGCTTAATGAGTGAATGTAGAGGCTGCTCTGCTTAATGAGTGAATGTAGAGGCTGCTCTGCTTAATGAGTGAATGTAGAGGCTGCTCTGCTTAATGAGTGAATGTAGAGGCTGCGCTGCTTAATGAGTGAATGTAGAGACTGCTCTGCTTAATGAGTGAATGTAGAGGCTGCTCTGCTTAATGAGTGAATGTAGAGGCTGCTCTGCTTAATGAGTGAATGTAGAGGCTGCTCTGCTTAATGAGTGAATGTAGAGGCTGCTCTGCTTAATGAGTGAATGTAGAGGCTGCTCTGCTTAATGAGTGAATGTAGAGGCTGCGCTGCTTAATGAGTGAATGTAGAGACTGCTCTGCTTAATGAGTGAATGTAGAGGCTGCTCTGCTTAATGAGTGAATGTAGAGACTGCGCTGCTTAATGAGTGAATGTAGAGACTGCTCTGCTTAATGAGTGAATGTAGAGGCTGCTCTGCTTAATGAGTGAATGTAGAGGCTGCGCTGCTTAATGAGTGAATGTAGAGACTGCTCTGCTTAATGAGTGAATGTAGAGACTGCTCTGCTTAATGAGTGAATGTAGAGGCTGCTCTGCTTAATGAGTGAATGTAGAGACTGCTCTGCTTAATGAGTGAATGTAGAGACTGCTCTGCTTAATGAGTGAATGTAGAGGCTGCGCTGCTTAATGAGTGAATGTAGAGACCAAGGTAGGACAGGAGCAAGGTTGAGGTCAATTGCATTTCAATTAAGCTCAATTCTTTACATTTATTTAAATCTAATAGTTAAAATATTAATTTTTTCATGAACTGAATTGGAGAACATTTGGTGTTCTGAACATTCCAATTCCTCTCTTAGGTCCTGTCTGTCTCTTTATGGGGGGGCATGCTTCTGCCAATCGGAGACAAGCCCACCTGCATCGCCGACAGGTGAGTCCGCTCTCCGGACCCTTGGCCCAATCAGACGGGTCTGGCTGTGGCGATTAGATTTGGACTGTGTATGGTCTGTGGTGAATTCTAGATTATGATTGTGAATGGTCTGTGGTGAATTCTAGATTATGATTGTGAATGGTCTGTGATGAATTCCTGATTCTGATTTTGAATGGTCTGTGGTGAATTCCTGATTCTGATTGTGAATGGTCTGCGTTGAATTCCTGATTCTGATTGTGAATGGTCTGCGTTGAATTCCTGATTCTGATTTTGAATGGCCTGTGATAAATTCTAGATTCTAACTGTGGAATGTGTGTCAGGTTCTATCTGGGCGGTCCCACCAGCGTGAGGGGCTTCAGCATGTACAGCATTGGTCCTCAGAGTGAAGGTAAGATCTCACTCTCCCCCGCCGTCCGTCACACTCAAATGTGCTCTTTATCTAAAGGGGATGTTGTGCTAAACAAACATGTGGTACATCCAGTGTGTGAGGCTTACAGGAGGGCTGCCCCCAACCCTGTTCCTGGAGCTCTACCGTCCTCTAGGTTTTCACTCCAACCACAACAAAGCACACTTCATTTAGAGATTAGTTGAGCTGCCAATTAGTAGAATCAGGTGCGCCAACCTACAGGAAGGTAGATCTCCAGGAACAGGGTTGGGTCAGCCCCGGCCTACAGAAATGGCAGGATTGCAATAAGGAGGATGATGGGTAGGATGCAGAGGAGGATTATGGGTAGAATGCAGGGGAGGATTATGGGTAGGATGCAGGGGGGGATGATGGGTAGGATGCAGGGGAGGATTATGGGTAGGATGCAGGGGAGGATTATGGGTAGGATGCAGGGGGGGATTATGGGTAGAATGCAGGGGAGGATTATGGGTAGGATGCAGGGGGGGATGATGGGTAGGATGCAGGGGAGGATGATGGGTAGGATGCAGGGGAGGATTATGGGTAGGATGCAGGGGAGGATTATGGGTAGGATGCAGGGGAGGATTATGGGTAGGATGCAGGGGAGGATCATGGGGGCCTGTTCTTGGTGTCACAGGTGACTACCTGGGCGGGGAGGCGTACTGGGCGGGCGGGGTTCATCTCTACACCCCCCTGCCGTTCCGCCCGGGGCGGGGCGGATTCGGAGACCTCTTCAGGACACACTTCTTCCTCAACGCCGGCAATCTGTGTAACTTGAATTACGGTGGGTATCTGTGGCAAGGTTTTAAACACAAACTACTAACTACTAACCACCAATACTAACTGAGGAACTACAAGTTACTAGTTCTCCTTAAACAACGGTGTCTTCTGAAGAATAACAGCTAATTATAATTACCATAACAATGTAAAGATACAAATGCATTTCGACCTCAGTCAATGAAATGATGTACAGTAGTCATTTCAAAGCTTTAACACGTGATAACAGGCATTTTTGTATGTATGTACATGTGTGTGCATGTGTGTGTGTGTGTGTGTGTGTTCTCTCAGGTGAGGGGCCGCGTGCTCACCTGCAGAAGTTGGCGGAGTGTATCCGCTGGTCGTATGGAGCGGGGATCTTACTGCGCCTGGGAAACATCGCCCGACTGGAGCTCAACTACTGCATTCCCATGGGAGTCCAGAGCGGAGACAGGTAGGGTCACTACAGCAGGCCACACCTGTACACGTAACAGTCAGGGTCACTACAGCAGGCCACACCTGTACAGGTAACAGTCGGGGTCACTACAGCAGGGCCACACCTGTACAAGTAACAGTCAGGGTCACTACAGCAGAACCACACCTGTGGGAGATCCAGGAAGCTCACATTTTCTCGGCTGGATTTACAGGGGAATACGTGTACATTTTTCAGAACATAAAAACGTGGTCTCTTATGAAGATAAGTTTACTGAAAGCACTTTGAAGATGTTAAACACTTCCCATCAAATTTGGCATTCAACAAAATGCACATGCTCAATGACTTCCAATTGGAACATAGTACGATGAACACAGAAGCCCCATAATCCTCTCTGCCTCTCTTCTCCCCCTTTCCAGGATATGTGATGGCATTCAGTTTGGGGCAGGAATCCGCTTTCTGTGATGTCATCAGCTACCCTGGTCCTGAGAATTGTGGGAAATTGAGTTTTTTTCTTCTTTTTGTCTTCTTAATGACACTTTTTTAATATATTGTAACGAGTGATGCACTCCCAGAGGGGCAAAGCACGCACCTGGCCCTCGTGGGCCAAACACCGTCCCTGTGGTTTTTTGACTTAGACCCACCCCTTTATGGACTTTGAACAAATCATGCACGCTGTGTGTTTGAAACCAACCAATCGGATGAATTGTGCAGAGGCCATGACCTCTACTCCAGGTACTCTCTTCCCCCTACGGCCAGTACGTCATCATTACACACACAACTGTAATCAAAAACCCGGGCATTCTGACAGCCTGCCAGCAACTCCAGCCCTACTCTGGACCTGCAGTGGAGCTCCTGTGTCCTCAAGTCCTCCAGGAATGTTGTTCAATGTTTATGCACATAAATAAATCCGGCCTCCCCCCATCACTTGTCTGCTTCCTTTAATCTACACAGTTTTAAAGAACTGCCACAAGCCACTGATATGCAGGGTTGCTTTCAGCTGTTAAAGGTTGTATCAGCGATTTTGGGTGGAAACATAAATGATCACATTCATCTGATTTTTCCTCACGATCCGCTAGCTGCCCGCCCCATAAACAGGCCGTCAAAAAACCGCGTCTCTGTAGGCAGCCTATGCTCCGAGATCGTACACAAAAACAAATGGTACTACCAACCACTCAAAACCAAAATAAACAGTATTCCAACCAATCACAATGATCTGCACAAACGCTAATACTCTTATCTCGCTGAAATCTTGACGGATTTACAAACGGTTTGGTTTCTTACAAACGTTATTAACGTGGTTATAATTCTGGATGCTTGAACACTATTTTTTAAAACATAACATAATTATTCATAAGTATGTTTGTTTGGGATTTCGCTTCAGAAGTGACGTCACCCAAAATCGCTGATACAACCTCTAAATCAGGGTCTGGTTACTTCGTTACTGTTTCCACAAGTGGAAAGTTTGCGGAGTGGCTGAATTATTTTAAGGGTTGCAGTTCACATTCAGTCCAGCAGGGGGTAGCATGACTGAATGGACAAGAACAAAACCCTTATCGCCCTGAAGCGAAGACGACTTATTATTTTAATTCTTTCCTTGTTTCTACTCTGGACAGTAAGAGCACTTCCCCATCACTGTTGAAACTGTCACAACTCTTTCTCAAATGTACTTATTAAATATTTATAGCATTAGTTTCCAATGTTATGTAAAATCTTTTCTGCGCTTGTAGCTACGTATCGGTGCTCAGAGACTGAATCAGAGCTGCTCTCAAATAAAACAATAGCTATAGAAGTAAATCATTTTTTACCATTTATCAAAACTGCAACATTCTTAATTTATTTAAATGCTGCCATTTTGACCAATGACAGTGAATGGAGTTATAAGCTCCAGTAATTTTCCACATAAGGAACACATATTACAGTCATTTAGCAGACGCTTTTATCCAAAGCGACATACAATAAGTGCATACACAAATGTTATCGAAGTCACTACAGAACAGATAAGACAAAGCACATCCTTCCAATAACGTAGCAGCTAACACATAAGGGCTATCAGGAAATCCCCAGTAAAACATTTACTGTTTCCCCCACACCCTCACCATTCTGCCTGAGAATGCAAATGCACACATACCACATACCCTTACCAAAAGAAAGTATACTTAAAGTTAATTTTATTAAGTAAAGTTCAAGTATATTTCCCAAGTATACTTTATGTAGTAAGTATACTAATATCAATGTACTAGTAGTATACTTAAGTATAATTTTGTTTAGTATATGATACATCATAAAAAGTAAACTGAAAGCATACTCACTTATTTTTAGTTTAAAAGAAGTATACTAATAGCACACTTGAATAAACTTCTTTTTTGTAAGGGTACCTTATGGTATCATTCTCTATTAACCATCCTTCATAAGAGCATTATAACATTCATAAGCACTGTGTAGACATTCACAATATCTTATATGAAGAACCGCAAACAGGCGTGTGGCCTGTGTTGCCTGGTATGCCATGGTAATGTCACCTGTTGGATCAGTGGTGACATAACACACCCTATGCTTATTTCTGGTCATTCCTGTACACGTCTGAATGTGAACAGTGTTGCGTACTGTTTATGAAGGAGTTTATAGCTCTGATGAAGGATGATTTATGTTAACCATAATTCTCACTCTTGGTAATACTGATTCATACTGAAACGTACGTGTGATTACAAGAATCACATGATCAAACTGTTACATCTGTCCAATCACTCAGCCTGTGATTTTGAATAATTAACTGGTCAATGAAATGAGTCACATGACCACCTTCATTGCCAAACGGAGCCTATAGTGTATATCATATCACAAAAACCCTAAGGGTTGTAAAGTTTGTGTAATATGTATAATTATGTTTTACAACTTCCTTATGTAATTATTGTAATAAATACTACTGTACGTCCATGAGACTTATTGAGATAGTGATTTAATATAATGAGTTATGTACCGCAACAGATCTAAACTAGATGTAAACTAGTTGATATATCCTGCATCTCACATGCCATCTGCATGAATTGTGCATTGTTTGGCAATACATATTTTTATTAAGTTTCATTACTTTCTGCAGATATGTGAAGCTATTTTTTTTTTTCAAGTGAAAAGTTGTACTGCGTGACCCAATCTTGGACACTATCCCACTCAATGCACAGTCTGACCTGGTCACTGGATTCCACTGCCCTGTTCCAATACGAGCCAGATAAGATAAGGTTCTGAGTACAACTGCCTGGTCTGGTCTGGTCTGGTCTGGTATGGGCCGCTCTCCAGACAGGAAACATGAGGGCTCCAAACCTTGCTGAACAAACTAACCTGTGGGTCACATCTAACAGCAGCATTCAATGAAGCCCAAAGATTATTGATCCATAAACAAGTAAGAATACACCTCTGTATATGACTCCTGATAGGCTGGAACAGTGCAGGCCTTGAGTGACAGCCGCTCCTCGCTCCTGATAGGCTGGAACAGTGCAGGGTTTGAGTGACAGCCGCTCCTCACTCCTGATAGGCTGGAACAGTGCAGGGCTTGAGTGGCAGCCGCTCCTCGATCCTGATAGGCTGAAGCAGTGCAGGGTTTGAGTGACAGCCGCTCCTCACTCCTGATAGGCTGGAACAGTGCAGGGTTTGAGTGACAGCCGCTCCTTGCTCCTGATAGGCTGCAACAGTGCAGCGGTACAGTCCACACAAGGAAGGCCCTGTGACAGTTTGGTTCTGTCTCTAAACCTTTGAACCAGCGAAACCTGCGCAGGGCAGTTTGTTGCGGACAGCAGTGCGTATGTGTTTGAGTACGCCTCCCTGACTGTGCGGACAGCAGTGCGTATGTGTTTGAGTACGCCTCCCTGACTGTGCGGACAGCAGTGCGTATGTGTTTGAGTACGCCTCCCTGACTGTGCGGACAGCAGTGCGTATGTGTTTGAGTACGCCTCCCTGACTGTGCGGACAGCAGTGCGTATGTGTTTGAGTACGCCTCCCCGACTGTGCGGACAGCAGTGCGTATGTGTTTGAGTACGCCTCCCCGACTGTGCGGACAGCAGTGCGTATGTGTTTGAGTACGCCTCCCTGACTGTGCGGACAGCAGTGCGTATGTGTTTGAGTACGCCTCCCTGACTGTGCGGACAGCAGTGCGTATGTGTTTGAGGGAGAGACAGCAGTGTGTATGTGTTTGAGGGAGAGACAGCAGCGTGTATGTGTTTGAGGGAGAGACAGCAGCGTGTATGTGTTTGAGGGAGAGACAGCAGTGTGTATGTGTTTGAGGGAGAGACAGCAGCGTGTATGTGTTTGAGGGAGAGACAGCAGCGTGTATGTGTTTGAGGGAGAGACAGCAGCGTGTATGTGTTTGAGGGAGAGACAGCAGGTGTATGTGTTTGAGGGAGAGACAGCAGTGTGTATGTGTTTGAGGGAGAGACAGCAGCGTGTATGTGTTTGAGGGAGAGACAGCAGCGTGTATGTGTTTGAGGGAGAGACAGCAGTGTGTATGTGTTTGAGGGAGAGACAGCAGGTGTATGTGTTTGAGGGAGAGACAGCAGTGTGTATGTGTTTGAGGGAGAGACAGCAGGTGTATGTGTTTGAGGGAGAGACAGCAGGTGTACCTGTCTGTATGCTGCAGAAGAAAGAGCAGGTACCCATATCTCATTACAGCCACCACAAACACCAGTAAAAAGAGGTCACTGATGAGTGAGAGTATTTAATTCTGCTGCAATAGGGATGCCAAATTCTCAGTCAAAACAATGTAAGGATGTTCTGCTAATTTGTGGTATTCAAAAAATGTAACATTTTAACTATTGAAAAAAAAAAAATGTTTTCATTAAAAAAAATGATTCAAACAATCATTCATAATTCTCCTGACTCATTTTCCTATAGAACTCTACGGGGAAAAAAGTCAGGAGAAGAAACCCTTAAAGTGATCCATCCACATCTACTCCATATCTGGCCGCAGAGTGATGGTTTGGGGCTCGTTTGATACCTTAGACCCTTGATGACTTAGAGCCATTTAGCCAGTCATGTGTTCCATACTGTTATTTACAGCTGAATCTAGTCTCACCCCCCAATTCCCATAGAGATCCATTCAAATGCAGAGAGGTTATAGTATCGCTTGTTACAGTACCTGAAAATAAGATATTGAGAGTCTTTTGATGTTGATGGGTCACAGACTTCAGGAAGTAACAGCATGCAAAGGATATGCGACCAAATTTTAAATATGAAATTTTAAAAACGTATGATCCAAGGGTTCACATACTTTTTCCAACAAAGCATTTAACGTTGGATAATTTTGCTCAATAAATAAATAATAAAAGAATAATGTTTTTTGTTGAGATGGGTTCACTTTATCAAGTTTTAGGACTTAGATGAAAATGTAATCACATTTTAGATCAAATTTATGCAGATATACAGAAAATTCTAAAGGGTTCACAAACTTTCTAGCACCACTGTACCTGTCGTAACATGATTTGCCTGCACTGGAAACGAGTCCCTCAGGGTAATCTGACATTGCCATCATCCTAAAATGTCTCTCCAAACTAGGTTCAGATCTCACAGATGAGGTCAGTGATTGTTTACAGATGTGTAACCTGTTCTGGAGATCTTGGAATCCAGTCAAATCCCAGGTTCTCTAGTACATTTGCATAATGCTACACTGCCTGGCCAAAAATAAACGTGGCTCGCCAGCGCTCCCTGGTTCAGGGAACATGAGGAATCATTTTCACACATGAATTGGCCACCAGAGTCCTGACCTTAACCCCATTGAAAGTCTTTGGGATGTGCTGGAAAAAACTTTCCGGACTCCCATCGTCAATACAAGATCGCAGCCAAAAATGAATGGAACTCTGGATGGAAATAAATGTTGTGACGTTGCATAAGGTTGTGGAAACAATGCCACGACGAATGCGCGCCGTAATCAAAGCTAAAGGCGGTCCAACTAAATATTAGAGTGTGCGAATTTTCGTTTTGACCAGGCAGTGTATATCATTGTACATTACATGCAGCTGGCAGACGGTTTTATCGAAAGCGTCAAAGCGATGTACAATCAGTGCATACCAAAGGTCATTGGAGCAAATATAAACACAGGCCAGATAAAGTACAAGTCTGTCATAAAGTAGCAGCTATCCAAAACCATGAACATAAAGTCTCGTTCACACACAGTAAAACTGTGACTAAGTCTAAGATCGAAGTGAGGTAAGATTACAAGAGACACAATAAAAGAACCACAACATCAAGATCAAGATACAAGTGGGAGGCGAAAGTGCTACTTGATTGGTGGGTAGCCCTGCAGAGAAGTGTAGTGTGAAGGTTACCCCTATGGAAAAAGAATACACTGCCGTATATTGTAAATATATCAAAATGATATTCACAATATATTTTAAATATACTGCAGTATATTACATTTCCGTAAGGGTAGTGAGGGGAGACTCTGAAGAGATGTGTCTTCGGACCACGGGGGAAACTAGGCAGTGATTGGGCGGTTCGTAGAGGAATGGGGAGTTTGTTCCACCACTGGGGAGCTTGGGTGCAGAAGCTCTGCAGCCGGGACGAGCGAGAGCCGTTCACACAGAGAGCAGGAAGTGCGAGCCGCCCTGCAGCAGCAGAGCGCTGTACTATTGTACTCTGACCGGTTAATTCAAAACAAGTTTACTATTAGACGGCATGAAGCCAATTTTCAATAGAACTGTATTCCCTGTGACATTCAGCTGAGCGTATTTAATCAAAGCAAATTCCACAATTAATCTTTTTAAAAAGCAGGCTTTGTCAATCTTTGTCAATTCAGTTTCAAATACGAAACTGAAAAAAAAAGAAAATACCATAACACTTCGTAAAGAAAGAAATATGATTGCATTGGCTTTAAAGTATTTGTGTACTCTGTTGCCAGGTGATATCCTATAGCTGAGTTCCTTCTAGTTTGCATGAGGCCCAAGGCAGGCGGGACTACAGTAAAACAGGCGGGACTACAGTAAAACAGGCGAACCACATTCCTTCGCCAGCGCTACTGTGACGTTACGTAACCTTGCCGCGCCTCTGCCTTTCCCACACCGTAAGCAAATCCCGTGTACTTCATGAATAATCGGGGGCCCGGATGGAAGAGCTCCAAGTATGATAGCCATTTGTGGATGTGAACCACGTAGCCTCGATTAGCCTTATTATGTATTGGATTCGAATGACACGCACACATTTGACGAGCGGGCTAAATGCGACTGCGAGCAGCCAGCGTGCAAATCATATGTGACAGAAACACGCGCAGGAAAATGATGAAAAGGAAATCGTGAGCGCGCTGCGCGCACACTGTCTAAGCTCGTACGGTGCAGGGTCTGGTATTTAGGACGGCCCATGTTCACTAACACTGTCACTTGCACGCGCTTGACAGACAGGTGTGTGTCGCCAGGAGCGCACGACCACCGTCTTGCTGGACACATCCTGCATTCTGATAATTCTTAAATCAGTAAATCGCCATCATGTTGTGGACAGCTAACCAGTTCATTCGGAAATTTTCCACAAGCACCGTGAGTAACGGCTTTCCCTTCCATAGGCTATTCATATAGTATTTACATTACAGCATTTCTGAAATATAAATCAATATACAACCAATGATAGTATCGGAGGCAAGTGTTTACTTTTAGAAAATACTAACATGGAATGTCTACTGTCGTGCGCTGCGGTAGGCTGTCTGTATAGCCTACTCGTCGCAATGAGTCGCTACTTTCAATCATTACGGCTGGCCCGCAATGAAATCACCGCCACCCACGAACTATTGACTGGTTCATTGTGGTATTCTTGCAAGGTTCTGAAGGTTGCATGCACTGACACGTTACGATCATCACTTAAAAGCAGTGTTTGTTTCGCCTCATCGCCACGTTGTCATACAGTACGCCTGCCGACTGCCTGGGATAGTACTGTGCTGTACGTGTTATGAAGGAGTTGCATCAGCAGACCTGAAATTCGGGGAACACGCACATGGAATCGGGTTACGCGACTTCATACTGTAGCACTGACGAGCCACGTTAAGAAGCTGCAAAACTTTCCCTTAAAACGGATACTATGTGACATTTCCTATAGCATTCAAATATAATTGTTAGCGACCGCTAATTTTTCCATTTTGTATTTGATTCATGTGTTTGCAAAGCAATTTGAGCTCGCAAGCTATGCATATTCTCAGCCATATGTTGAAGAAAACCGAAGTAGAGACTGTTTGAGCAAGCACTACTATACACTAGGAGACATTTGTGCATTTATTTCGTGAGAGGAGTGGTGTTATTATCGACCACTTTGAACATAATTAATGTCTCGTATATTATTGCATGCGATTGATTGAGATTCTTCACACATGTAGGCTGAGTGCTAATATATAATCTACGGTCACTGTGTTGCACCCAAAAACCAAACATAAATGTACTGTAACAGGCATGTAATAGAATACCCCACGTAATTTTTTAAATGTTACCATAATACGCAATGTGACAATAATAATGCATTTGTCATATTTAACGGTTTTCTTGATGGTGAGCGCATGAAACAGCGGGGTGTTTAAAAGCAGCAACAAGTGCTTATTGGCTACTCATCTCATATCAATAAAAAACTAAACTGTGCAAAAAAACGAAACCATTTGCCTCAGAATGTCTTCTGGCGGGAGCTCCCCCTGCGTTATCTTTATGACAGCTCAGTGCCTTCGATAAGTCTGTCTAGACTGTGTAGACAGTAGCACTGCAACCTATATGCTCTTCCTCATTGGTGACAGCTGTTAATTGTGAGGGACTGCTATAAGTGCACTGCTATAAGTGCACTGGCGCATGGATCGTGTACAAGTCGGCCGTTAGAAGAACTGCTGCCTGCTGACAAAATAGAGTAGAAGATCAGAGGAGGAAAAAAAGCAACCACACTTGCAGCATGTGAAGCAGCAACATCCAACTTTCCACCCAACACAACAAAATAAGACAACATGAATATGGATTAATGTGTCCCATATTTGTAATTGAGCTTTAAGGAGCAGATGACAGGTTAATGTGCCTGATTGGTTGCAGACATAGCCTTTGTGAACAGGACCTCATGGCATAGCTCTGCTCATCTCCTCACATGCTGTCCGCCCCCCCCCCCCCCCCCCCTTCATCCACAGGCATATTACCAAAGCAAACTGAAGCTTGCTCTGATTGGCCAGAGCCTTTTCGGACAGGAAGTGTATGCCAACCTCCGGAAGCAAGGCCACAAGGTGGTAGGCGTGTTCACCGTTCCGGATAAGGACGGGAAGGCGGACCCTCTGGGTGAGTGACAGGCACTGGGGGGGAGGCCACTCCCTCTCTGACGGGCCTTCTCTGGATCCCCCTGTAGAGGGGGGACGGAGGGGGGGGGGGGGGGGGGGGGGGGGTGAGCGCTGTGAGCGCTGTGGAATGCCGGCTCCTCCCTGCATGCGGCCCCAGAAAATAAGCCACTCCCCATTATCTTTATATCCCACGGGTCAGAGGGGTGTGGCTCACCAGTCGGTTTTTCTTATGCACTAGAGCCTGGGCCTGTGGACCCCTGGGAGCCTTTGAAGGTACTGCAGGGGTCCCTGGCCAGACTTGATAAGAAATTACTAGATTTGGGGAAACCGGTTTTTTTTTTTTGTGTGTGTGTTTTTTAAAAGTATAACCCTTTGTAACTCATGATGGGATGCCCATGAGTCTGAGTGCAGGTCTAAAAGGTTGAAAACCCCTGCAATCGAGGGTAGAGCACACAGCTAATGTATCAGAATGAACAGAATCACTGCTTCTTTATACACAAAACTCCGTTCACCTGATCACACCTGTAACAGAGACCTGCAAACTTCCACAAAGTGTCTGTTGATACTGCATTCTTTCTCAGGCAAGTTTGGCCTTTTTTTTATAAACTGTCACTGCGCTGCTTAAGATTCCATTACTCTTATTGCTTTTCGTATTGATCCTTATAATAAATATCCCGTTACATTCGCTCCGGCTCCAATAAAATGCTAGCGCCACAGGTGACTCTTGCAAAGTGTGCATTGCAAAGAGAAGCATTCCCACAGCTTGGGCTAAGTGTTGAGCGCCTGAGGAGTTCCAGGTAATGCAGGTAATTCCAGGTAATGCAGGTAATTCCAGGTAATGCCGATGAGGTGAAAGGCCACAGGCAGCCTTAGACACAGCACTACATTATAATGTGTTTTTACCTAAAAGCATCTGCTTGGCGAGAAGTGTATCTCAACTCAAATGCGTTTGTGCCATGGTCCCCTAAGGCGTGAAGCCAGGCGACGGTACCCAGCGCATACAGAACTGCAGTGTGCCTCTAATGAGCCCACAGTGGCCATCGGAGAATTAAATCATGCTTAAGCACCACTTAACACGTATAAAAATAAAATAAAATCAAGTTGTAGTTCTTCTCCCTTTTCATATTGAAAACTACAGATTGCACTGAAGTTGTCTGGATCAATTGAATTGGTGTTTTTGGGTAGTCGTCACAGACCAGCCGGGCAAGTGAGTGCCAATCACTGATCAGCAATGCAATTACGTTGGTTTGGCCAGTGGATGGGGGAGAAACACAGACTTCCCATGGGGTTTAGTCACGCTTTAAAGAGATCTCCCTCTGCCGCAGACCCGTAGGCTCCTTTCCCCCTCTCCTCAAACAACGGCTTGTGTGTACTTTGTCACAGGGGGAGAAATCAGTGTGTACTTTGTCACAGGGGTAGAAATCAGTGTGTACTTTGTTACAGGGGGAGAAATCAGTGTGTACTTTGTCACAGGGGGAGAAATCAGTGTGTACTTTATCACAGGGGGAGAAATCAGTGTGTACTTTGTCACAGGGGGAGAAATCAGTGTGTACTTTGTCACAGGGGGAGAAATCAGTGTGTACTTTGTCACAGGGGGAGAAATCAGTGTGTACTTTGTCACGGGGGGGGGGGGGGGGGGTCAGTGTGTACTTTGTCACAGGGGGAGAAATCAGTGTGTACTTTATCACAGGGGGAGAAATCAGTGTGTACTTTGTCACAGGGGGAGAAATCAGTGTGTACTTTGTCACAGGGGGAGAAATCAGTGTGTACTTTGTCACAGGGGGAGAAATCAGTGTGTACTTTGTCACGGGGGGGGGGGGGGGGGGGTCAGTGTGTACTTTGTCACAGGGGGAGAAATCAGTGTGTACTTTGTCACAGGGGGGAAAATCAGTGTGTACTTTGTCACAGGGGGAGAAATCAGTGCGCCACAAGCAGAGGCTCGGGCCGCAGATAACGGGATCTTTCAGAGGGCCTGCAGTAAGAGAGAAGCGGACTCTCTTTTCCCTTAATAAGTGAAAAAAGCTCTCGTTAGCACCTAATTAAGCAGCAGGATAAAAGGAGATTGAAAAGGAAAACATGATTTACCGTTTCCACTTGAAACTTCCATGAGCGTGTAATTAGTTTTTGGGGTGAACCACGTCAGTGCCCCTGGGTACTCTGTCTGGATGCCCTATCTGGGCCAGCCGAAGCTGTACTGGCCTTTATGTAATTGTACCCAGCTTTAGCCATCTGCTATTTATCTCTCTGCTACCTGCATTCTTACTGCATGTGATTCCTGCACCTGCTGGGAGAGTCATGCTGAAGTCAGTGACCTTGATCGAGGGCCAGTTTAGTGACTGCAGGGGAAACAGGGCTGTCTGTGCCTAGCCTGGCCTGAAACCGGTCACAGGGAACACAGCTGCTGCTGATAGCCAATCACAGGGAACACAGCTGGTGCTGATAGCCAATCACAGGGGACACAGCTGGTTCTGATAGCCAATCACAGGGGATACAGCTGGTGCTGATAGCCTTTCAGTATTCCTGGCTCCCCACCAGGAACACGCCCACCCCCAGCGCTATGTGAGTCATTTCTGATTAGCAGGTGGGTCAAAGTTTGCGTGTGTAGCGTGGGTGCTGGGTTAAACCAGACAGGGCCAGATTAATGAAATCCAACCACTCTTGTAACCACGTGCCCACATGCACACACACACACATTCACACGCACGCACGCACGCACGCACGCACGCACGCACGCACGCACACACACACACACATTCACACGCACGCACGCACCAACAAATGGACCAAGATGTAGAAATGGGGGGGTTTGAAGGTAAAGGAAATGCCATGGTAATTACTCCTCTGCTCCTCCACCAGGCTAAGAAAGTATGTGTGAGTGTGAGTGTGTGTGCGTGCGTGAGTGTGTGTGTGTGTGTGTGTGTGTGAGTGTGTGTGTGTGTGTGTGCGTGTTTGAGGCCTGTAAGACTCATGACATTCGTCAGTCATGAGAGGATCCCCTCCAGTCCTCTCTACAAATCTGCTGTACAGTCTTATCCGGCTGTGATGTGCTACCCTGTTAACAGCTCTATACTGTCGCAAAGGCCCCTCCTGAGGTGATCTGCTGCTGCCACAGCCTTTTTATCAGTGACACTGGATTTTTCAAAATGGCTTATCATGTTAAGGTACAGGCAGTAGTTTTAATGTGTCAGTCAGCCTGACAATTTGAGCACCAGACTTTGTGAGGCATTAATCAGCACAAACGGCTCCCTAACTGGGCCCCAGATTTCTGAGGGTTCTGTAGAGAAGTTACAGGAGGTCATCACCAAAACAAATCTATTCCCTTTCAAGAATATTTTGTTTATATTAAAAAATTTTTTTTAAAGCATAGCAGACGGTCTGCCCTTGGGGAACGCAGAGCTGGTACCAGATAGAGAAGTGATCACAAGTGTGAATAACACTCATCTATGATCAATGGGCCAACAGTATGTCTGTTGTGAGCTCTATCTGGTCCCTGGACCACCAGTTCTACAGCCCTGCGTTAGTCCACTGCAAGCTTGTGTGATATGACTGAGGATCTAATGTTAAGTGTGATGCTTGTGTGGTATGACTCTGAGGATCTAATGTTAAGTGTGATTCCTGTACCCACCCCCGCTAGCTGTGGCAGCCGAGAAGGATGGGACGCCCGTGTTTAAGTTCCCGCGATGGCGCATGAAGGGGAAGCCAATCCCGGAGGTCGTGGAGGCCTACAAGGCTGTGGGGGCGGAGCTCAATGTCATGCCCTTCTGCAGCCAGTTCATCCCCATGAACGTCATCGACCACCCGACCCACGGCTCCATCATCTACCACCCCTCCATCCTGCCCCTGCACCGCGGGGCCTCTGCCATCAACTGGTGAGTGAAGGGCAGTCATAATCAAGCCCAACTGTCACAGTCAAGCCCAACTGTCATAATCAAGCCCAACTGTCACAGTCAAGCCCAACTGTCACAGTCAAGCCCAACTGTCACAGTCAAGCCCAACTGTCATAATCAAGCCCAACTGTCACAGTCAAGCCCAACTGTCACAGTCAAGCCCAACTGTCACAGTCAAGCCCAACTGTCACAGTCAAGCCCAACTGTCATAATCAAGCCCAACTGTCACAGTCAAGCCAACTGTCACAGTCAAGCCCAAGTGTCACGGTCAAGCCCCAACTGTCACGGTCAAGCCCAACTGTCACAGTCAAGCCCAACTGTCACAGTCAAGCCCAACTGTCATAATCAAGCCCAACTGTCACAGTCAAGCCAACTGTCACAGTCAAGCCCAAGTGTCACGGTCAAGCCCCAACTGTCACGGTCAAGCCCAACTGTCACAGTCAGCCCAACTGTCACAGTCTAGCCCAAGTGTCACGGTCAAGCCCAAGTGTCACGGTCAAGCCAACTGTCACAGTCTAGCCCAACTGTCACAGTCAAGCCCAACTGTTACAGTCAAGCTCCTCTTTGCCTGACTTGAGGACATTCAGGCCTGTGGGGGGGTGTAGGAGGCGGGATGGGCCGAGCTGAAGCAGAGGTGATCGAAGGTGTTTTGACCTGGCTTAGAGTGGCAGAGGACTGCTGGAGGCCCCAGTGCAGTTATAAATACTCCGGCCTCGTGCAGGTCCCAGACTGTCAACTCTGCTGTGGTATCAGGTGTCAGAAAGGGCAGCGGTGAGAGTCAAGCCATCAGCATGGGACTGAGTGTGTCACAGTAACTAAACCGCAATTCCCCACATTTCTACTCCCAGTGAGTCTACATGCATAGCATGAACCAGGGGCGATGCTTTGCTCAACATGCATAGCATGAACCAGGGGCGATGCTTTGCTCCACATGCATAGCATGAACCAGGGGCGATGCTTTGCTCCACATGCATAGCATGAACCAGGGGTGATGCTTTGCTCAACATGCATAGCATGAACCAGGGGCGATGCTTTGCTCCACATGCATAGCATGAACCAGGGGTGATGCTTTGCTCCACATGCATAGCATGAACCAGGGGTGATGCTTTGCTCCACATGCATAGCATGAACCAGGGGTGATGCTTTGCTCCACATGCATAGCATGAACCAGGGGCGATGCTTTGCTCCACATGCATAGCATGAACCAGGGGCGATGCTTTGCTCCACATGCATAGCATGAACCAGGGGCGATGCTTTGCTCCACATGCATAGCATGAACCAGGGGTGATGCTTTGCTCAAGCGACAGTGCAGAGAACATAGCGCTTTTATGATGTTTTTATGAAAAAAAATGGTGGCGTTCATATTCGTAAAAGATTGGGGGCTTTTCTAAAAAACATTGGTGGCTTAAGCCTAGTAAGCCCACCCCTGGCATGAGCACACCCAGCAGAGGGAGATCAGTGCAGGTAATGAGCTGCATGTAAAGTCACACCTGGAATTACGGCGTCTACTAAACCCATACATGAGAGAAGCAACATTCAAACGGCGCCGTTACCTTTCACTAGCCTGGGGTTCCAGCGTTGCTTGCTGCTGATGTACAGGAAAGGGCGGAGTCATCATTTTGTTTGGGGTGGAGCCAGTGCTTGTAGGGTGGGCCAGTGTGACCCAGCGCTTGTGTGCTCTCAGGACACTGATCCAGGGGGACAAAAAGGCGGGGTTCTCAGTCTTCTGGGCGGATGACGGGCTGGACACCGGACCCATTCTGCTCCAGAGAGAGTGTCCGGTGGAGGCCAACGACACCGTGGACTCCCTGTACAACCGCTTCCTGTTCCCAGAGGGAATCAAAGCCATGGTAACCACGGAGACTACACCAGGCGACATATAACCATCTATGCTCATTGAAACTGAGGATTTGGCAAAATGAGCATGTGTGTGTATTGTCACTTTGGCATGTAAAGATAAGCATAAAGACTACGTTTTGTGAACAGGGCAGATGGAGGGGTATGTACTGTAACTCTTGAGTTTGGTGGTTGGGGCAGGTAGAGGGTACTGTTACTCTGAGTTTGGTTGTTATGGCAGGTGGAGGGGTATGTACTGTAACTCTGGAGTTTGGTGATTGGGGCAGGTAGAGGGTACTGTTACTCTGAGTTTGGTTGTTATGGCAGGTGGAGGGGTATGTACTGTAACTCTGAGTTTGGTGATTGGGGCAGGTAGAGGCTGTGCAGCTGATAGCAGACGGGAAAGCCCCCCGGATCCCCCAAACAGAGGAAGGGGCAAGTTACGAAGGGATTCAGAAGAGGTCCAACTCCAAGGTGAGCCAATCACACAGGTGCTGAGGGGTGTGGTCAGGCTCAGGGTAGGGGCAGCTATCCAATCACAGAGCCAGAACAGGAGCCAAAGGGCTTCAGTAACTTAAATGTACAAATAAATGTAATTAGATAATTTGTCAATATATTGTGAAGTCTTGCAGCACACTAATATATTACACTTATTATATGTTTTCAAACATATTGAATTTCCATTAGGGAATCCCTGTAAACTTACTGGAATTTATCTTGAAGCAGTTCAGAGTTGTGGAAGATGAACTTGGGGCGAGGCTGCAGGTGGTGGCGGGGGGGTTGGGGGGCTGTTGACACCAGAGCTGCTGGTCTTGCCCCAGACATTCCTGAGGATGTATTTTAGGCCACGGCGCTGGGGGTCGTGCAGCTGTGCTTCAGCTGGCTGTCACTCCCGTTCCTGGAAGCCTACCCAAGGAGGGCCTAGGGAGGAGTGGGGGGCAGGGAGGGATTCCTCGAGTTCAAGTTGTCCAACGCCTCCCGCAGGTAAACCTCGATCAGCCCGCCGAGGTCATCCACAACTGGATCCGTGGCCACGACAAAGTCCCCGGTGCCTGGAGCGTCATCAACGGAGAGGTAGAGAGGCCACGCCCATCACCCCAACACACACACGCACGGGACCGGGGTCAGTTCCTCTCCTCTTTTCAGTCAATTCAGGAATTAAAAAAATTGCACACACCTGTGCGGCCATAATTCAGTTAGTTTCCTGAATGGGAATGGAGCTGACCCTTAGCGAACCTCACATCCAGTGGGAATGGAGCTGACCCTTAGCGTACCTCACATCCAGTGGGAATGGAGCTGACCCTTAGCGTACCTCACATCCAGTGGGAATGGAGCTGACCCTTAGCGTACCTCACATCCAGTGGGAATGGAGCTGACCCTTAGCGAACCTCACATCCAGTGGGAATGGAGCTGACCCTTAGCGTACCTCACATCCAGTGGGAATGGAGCTGACCCTTAGCGTACCTCACATCCAGTGGGAATGGAGCTGACCCTTAGCGTACCTCACATCCAGTGGGAATGGAGCTGACCCTTAGCGTACCTCACATCCAGTGATCCCGTTCCACTGGGGGGCTGTGAGCCGAGTGGTCCTGAGACCTGGTACCATCGTTACTGGATTTAAAAGTAATTAAAGATGAGAGACATTGGGGACGTTTCTTCAGTAGAGCCGTATAGATAAACAAAATGGAATGTAGTTAAAGAGGACCATCCTCCTTTTTCACGTGTCTCCGTGTGTCTCTGTCTCTGTAGCCGCTGACCCTGTATGGGTCGTCTCTGCTGAGCGGGCCGGCTCCTACAGGCCAGCCGCTGGAGATCGAGGGGGCGTCCAAACCAGGCCTGATCACCAGCAGCGGCCTGGTTCTGTTTGGGTCCGATGATAAAACGGTAGGTAGACTGAGAAGACAGCCAAATCCCTACTGGGAGATGAGCAGTCATCTCCAGAACAGAACTGTTACTATACTGCTCAGTGACCTGATCTATACTGCTATACTGCTCAGTGACCTGATCTATACTGCTATACTGCTCAGTGACCTGATCTATACTGCTATACTGCTCAGTGACCTGATCTATACTGCTATACTGCTCAGTGACCTGATCTATACTGCTATACCGCTCAGTGACCTGATCTATACTGCTATACCGCTCAGTGACCTGATCTATACTGCTATACCGCTCAGTGACCTGATCTATACTGCTATACCGCTCAGTGACCTGATCTATACTGCTATACAGCTCAGTGACATGATCTATACTGCTATACCGCTCAGTGACCTGATCTATACTGCTAAACCGCTCAGTGACCTGATCTATACTGCTATACCGCTCAGTGACCTGATCTATACTGCTATACCGCTCAGTGACCTGATCTATACTGCTATACCGCTCAGTGACCTGATCTATACTGCTATACCGCTCAGTGACCTGATCTATACTGCTATACCGCTCAGTGACCTGATCTATACTGCTATACCGCTCAGTGACCTGATCTATACTGCTATACCGCTCAGTGACCTGATCTATACTGCTATACTGCTCAGTGACATGATCTATACTGCTATACTGCTCAGTGACCTGATCTATACTGCTACACCGCTCAGTGACCTGATCTATACTGCTATACCGCTCAGTGACCTGATCTATACTGCTATACTGCTCAGTGACCTGATCTATACTACTATACCGCTCAGTGACCTGATCTATACTGCTATACCGCTCAGTGACCTGATCTATACTGCTATACCGCTCAGTGACCTGATCTATACTGCTATACCGCTCAGTGACCTGATCTATACTGCTATACCGCTCAGTGACCTGATCTATACTGCTATACCGCTCAGTGACCTGATCTCTACTGCTATACCGCTCAGTGACCTGATCTATACTGCTATACTGCTCAGTGACCTGATCTATACTGCTATACTGCTCAGTGACCTGATCTATACTGCTATACTGCTCAGTGACCTGATCTATACTGCTATACCGCTCAGTGACCTGATTTATACTGCTATACCGCTCAGTGACCTGATCTATACTGCTATACCGCTCAGTGACCTGATCTATACTGCTATACCGTTGTGACCTGATCTATACTGCTATACTGCTCAGTGACCTGATCTATACTGCTATACCGCTCAGTGACCTGATCTATACTGCTATACTGCTTAGTGACCTGATCTATACTGCTCAGTGACCTGATATTCAGTGCTGCACTTTCCCTTATAGAAATGGAAAATACTCAGATATTAAAAATACATGGACTTTCTTGTAAAATATAATGGTCAATATATTCACAGCAATACATTGAAATATCCGAAAGTGGTAATAATTTCAATATACTATGAAGTCTAGACAATATATTTCATTTTTGCATATTTTCAGTACATTTCATTTTCGTTAGGGATAGCACTGTTCACTCTCTCCACTATCCCATCATCCTTCACAGCTCCTGGTGAAGAACCTGCAGTTTGAGGACGGAAAAATGATCCCAGCTGCCAAGTACTTCTCCTCGGGAGAGACGGCCAGCGTGGAGCTGACCGACGAGGAGAAGAAGCTGGCGGAGGACGTACGGGTACGCCTGACCAACCCGACCAATCAGGACACAGACCACACCAGAAAGGAGCCTCAGTTTGGCTAAACAGTGACCGCTATCAATGAGAGCTGTGACGATACACATATAGCAGTCAGTTATGCTTAGGGTCCCTAATCTGGGGTCCCTGGACCCCCAATAATACAAGAAGAGTCCCAAGAGGTCCCCAGTACATCCTTCATAATATGATGATGACTGTAATGCTTAATATCCATACTGCTCTACATTTCCTATAGTTCCATGCTATAATATCATCATTTTCGGGGCCTTGAGACTATGGTGTTTGGGAACTTTTGATTTATATTATACAATACACAGGAAATTTTAAAATAAGATTATATTATGTTGATGAATTCCTCTATATTCTCTTTTTGTTCAAGGTCATTTGGAAGGGAATTTTGAGCAATGTTGCAAAAATTGAGGACACGACCGATTTCTTCAAATCAGGAGCTGCGTCTATGGATGTGGTCAGGTCAGTCTGCCGCTTTGAGACTGTTGAGTGTGTGTCTCTGACTGGTGTGAATGTGTGTGTGTGTGTGTGTGTGTGTCAATGACTGGTGTGTGCACATGTGCATGTTTGTGTATGACTGGTGTGTACGTGCACATCTGTGTGTCTATGACTGGTGTGTAAACGTGTCTAACTGGGGTGTGCGTGTGTGTGATCATGATGTGTGTGTGTGTGTGTATATGTACTCATATACTCCTACCCTCAGGCTAGTAGAGGCGATTAAGCAGAAGTGTGTGCGTGTGTGTGATGTGTGTGTATACAGTTGAAATCGAAAGTTTACATACACCATAGCCAAATCCATTTAAACTCAGTTTTTCACAATTCCTGACCTTTAATCCTAGTAAACATTCCCTGTCTTAGGTCAGTTAGGATCACAACTTTATTTTAAGAATGTGAAATGTCAATAATAGTAGAGAGAACTATTTATTTCAGCTTTTATTTCTTTCATCACATTCCCAGTGGGTCAGAAGTTTACATACGCTCTGTTAGTATTTGGTAGCATTGCCTTTAAATTGTTTAACTTGGGTCAAACGTTTCGGGTAGCCTTCCACAAGCTTCTCACAATAAGTTACTGGAATTTTGGCCCATTCCTCCTGACAGAACAGGTGTAACTGAGTCAGGTTTGTGGGCCTCCTAGCTCGCACACGCTTTTTCAGTTCTGCCCACAAATGTTCGATTGGATTGAGGTCAGGACTTTGTGATGGCCACTCCAATACCTTGACTTTGTTGTCCTTAAGCCATTTTGCCACAACTTTGGAAGTATGCTTTGGGTCATTGTCCATTTGGAAGAGCTATTTGTGACCAAGCTTTAACTTCCTGGTTGATGTCTTGAGATGTTGCTTCAATATATCCACATAATTTTCCTTCCTCATGATGCCATCTATTTTATGAAGTGCACCAGTCCCTCCTGCAGCAAAGCACCCCCACAACATCATGCTGCCACCCCCGTGCTTCACGGTTGGGATGGTGTTCTTCGGCTTGCAAGCCTCACCCTTTTTCCTCCAAACATAATGATGGTCATTATGGCCAAACAGTTAAATTTTTGTTTCATCAGACCAGAGGACATTTCTCCAAAAAGTAAGATCTTTGTCCCCATGTGCAGTTGCAAACTGTAGTCTGGCTTTTTTCTGGCGGTTTTGTAGTGGCTTCTTCCTTGCTGAGCAGCCTTTCAGGTTATGTCGATATAGGACTCGTTTTACTGTGGATATAGATACTTTTGTACCTGTTCCCTCCAGCATCTTCACAAGGTCATTTGCTGTTGTTCTGGGATTGATTTGCACTTTTTGCACCAAAGCACGTTCATCTCTAGGAGACAGAACGCATCTCCTTCCTGAGTGGTATGACGGCTCCATGGTCCCATGGTGTTTATACTTGCGTACTATTGTTTGTACAGACGAACTTGTGGAGGTCCACAGTTTTCTTTCTGAGGTCTTGGCTGATTTCATTTGATTTTCCCATGATGTCAAGCAGAGGCATTACATTACATTACATTACATTTATTTAGCAGACGCTTTTATCCAAAGCGACGTACAGTAAGTGCGTACAGAGACATCATCATCATTACAGAACAGACAAGGCAAGGCACATCCTTTGCATAATGTAGCAGCTATCCCTAGCAATGAACGTTGACTGTAGTTCACAGTAAGCTGTGGGCAAATCAGCAACACCACACTTTCATTCCAAATACTATTATAAACTATACTATTATAAACTATGCTATTATAAACCATTCCAAATACTATTATAAACTATACTATTATAAATCATTCCAAATACCATTATAAACTGCTATTATAAACCATTCCAAATACTATTATAAACTATAATAAACAGACAGGAAAACACAGGGAACAGGGAACTGATATTCCTAGGTGAGGATATCAGTCAAGGTGGAGTCTGAAGAGGTGTGTCTTCAGGCCTCGACGGAATGCAGGCAGGGTTGGAGTAGAACGTAGGGGAATGGGAAGTTCATTCCACCACTGAGGTGTTAATGTGGAAAAACTCCGCAGTCGGGACAAGCGAGAGCCTTTGACACGGAGGGGGGGAAGTGCCAGTCGCCCTGCTGTAGAAGAGCGAAGTGGTCGAGCAGGAACATAGTTCTGGATTAAGTCCTGCAGGTAGGCGGGGCCTGTCCTATTTGCTGCAGTGTAGGCCAGGGTCAGAACTTTGAACCTGATCCTGGCTGCAACTGGCAGCCAGTGGAGAGACCTCAGCAGGGGGGTTACGTGGGAAAATTTCGGGAGGTTGAACACAAGCCGGGCAGCTGCATTCTGGATGAGTTGAAGAGGCAGAATGGCGCAGGCCGGTAGGCTTGCGAGCAGGGAGTTGCAGTAGTCCAGGCGTGAGGTGACCATGGTCTGGACAAGAAGCTGGGTGGAGTAGGTGGTCAGGTACGGTCGAATCCTCCTGATGTTGTACAGGAGGAACCTGCAGGACCGTGCCGTCGCCCTGATGTGCTCTTTGAAGTCCAGCCGGTCGTCCAGGACCACCCCCAGGTTCCTTGCAGAGCGGGAGGCAGCCACCACGGTCCCATCAACGGTGATGGAGAGGTCATGTAGTGGGGAGGTCTTGTACGGCATGAAGAGGAGCTCTGTCTTGTCAAGGTTGAGCTTCAGGTGATGGGTAGCCATCCACTCAGAGATGTCAGTCAGACAAGCAGATATCCTCTCCTTAACCTGTGGGGTAGAGGGAGGGAAAGAGAGGAAGAGTTGAGTATCGTCAGCATAGCTATGGTATGAGAAGCCATGTGAATGGATTACTGAGCCAAGAGACTTAGTATACATAGAGAACAGCAGAGGACCCAGTACAGATCCCTGCGGGACTCCTGTAGACAGGGGACGGGGAGCAGAGACGGAACCCTTCCAGGAGACTTGGTAGGATCTATCAGTGAGGTACGATACAAACCAAGAGAGGGCAGTTCCAGAAATGCCCATCTCAGCGAGTGTGGAGATCAGGAGTTTGTGGTTGACCGTGTCAAATGCCGCAGACAGGTCAAGGAGAATCAGAACAGAGGAGAGGGAGGAGGCTCTAGCAGTGGCGAGTGCCTCAGTCACAGCCAGGAGAGCAGTTTCGGTGGAATGGCCGGTTCTGAAGCCAGACTGATGCGGGTCAAGCAGGTTGTTCTGGTGGAGAAAAACAGACAGTTGGTTAAGGACAGCACGTTCAAGTGTTTTGGACAGGAAGGGCAAGAGAGATACAGGACGGTAGTTCCTGACATCAGCGGGATCTAAGCTAGGTTTTTTAAGGAGTGGGGTTACACGGGCAGTTTTAAAGGCAGCAGGAACATGGCCACAGATTAGGGAGGTGTTAATAACAGAGGACAGATATGGAAGGAGCTCAGCAGATATAGACTGGAGGACTGCTGAAGGTATGGGGTCTAGTGGACAGGTGGTTGCGCGCTGGCGCGTCACCAGCTCGAGCACATCGGAGTCCTTCAGAGTCTTGAAGGACGACAGTGTAGCGATGGGTTCAGTATGGGGGATGTGGGGTGTCCCCGGATGCGTGAAGGAGTTCCGGATTGCAGCCACCTTCCCCTCAAAGTGGGTCAGGAAGTCATCTGCAGAGAGGGAGGAGGGTGAAGGGGGTGGAGGGGGGGGTGAGCAGGGAGGAGAAGGTGGAAAAGAGTTTACGTGGGTTAGATAGACATGTATCAATTTTCGACTGGAAAAATGAGGTTTTAGCTGATGTAGTTGCAGCTGTGAAGGCTGCCAGCAGAGTGTGGTAGGAGGCCAGGTCATCTGGGGATCTGGATTTCCTCCACTTTCTCTCAGCGGCTCGTAGCATGGTTCTGCTGGAGTTTGAGTTTGAAGGTAGGCCTTAAAATACATCCACAGGTACACCTCCAATTGACTCAAATAATGTCAATTAGCCTATCAGAAGTTTCTAAAGCCATGACATAATTTTCTGGAATTTCCCAAGCTGTTTAAAGGCACAGTCAACTTAGTGTATGTAAACTTCTGACCCACTGGAATTGTGATATAGTGAATTAAAAGTGAAATAATCTGTCTGTAAACAATTGTTGGAAAAATTACTTGTGTCATGCACAAAGTAGATGTCCTAACTGACTTGCCAACACTATAGTTTGCTAACATGAAATTTGTGTGTGGTTAAAAATGAGTTTTAATGACTTCAACCTAAGTGTATGTAAACTTCCGACGTACTGTATGTACTCATATACTCCTGCTGCCCCCAGGCTAGTAGAGGAGATTAAGCAGAAGTGTGTGCGTGTGTGTGATGTGTGTGTGTGATGTGAGTGTGCGTGATGTGTGTGTGTGTGTGTGTGTGTGAGATGTGTGACGTGCGTGTGATGTGAGTGAGTGAGTGTGTGTGCGTGTGTAAGTAAGGAAAGTCTCCCCACCCCTTTCACCTTCTCCACGTTTTATTACGTTACAGACTTATACTACAATAGATTGAGTTCATTTTTTGCCTCAAACATCTACACACAATAGCCAATAATGACGAAGTGAAAACAGGTTTTTAGAAAATATGCAATTTTATTTTACTGACAAAAATAGGTTATTTAGGGCTTACATATCTGTACACACCCTTAGCCTAATACTTGGTTGCTGCACCTTTGGTAGCGATTACAGCTTCAAGGCGTCTTGGGAAAGAAGCTACGAGCTTGGCACACTTGTTTCTGGAC
Source organism: Synaphobranchus kaupii (assembly GCA_029718625.1). Classification (NCBI taxonomy): domain Eukaryota; kingdom Metazoa; phylum Chordata; class Actinopteri; order Anguilliformes; family Synaphobranchidae; genus Synaphobranchus; species Synaphobranchus kaupii. Next base: position 5,899,628 of record CM056377.1, on the reverse strand, counting down.
ATTTTTGCCCATTCCTCTTGTCATATCCTTGCAAGCTCCGTCAGGTTGGATGGGGAGCGTCGGTACACAGCCATTTTCAGCTCTTTCCACAGATGTTCAATTGGATTCAGGTCTGGGCTCTGGCTGGGCCACTCAAGGACATGCACAGACTTTCTCCGAAGCCACTCCTTTGTTCTCTTGGCTGTGTGCTTCGGGTCGTTGTCATGTTGGAAGGTAAACCTTCGCCCCAGTCTGAGGGCCAGAGCGCTCTGGAGAAGGTTTTCTTCAAGGATCTCGGTGTACTTAGCTGCATTCATCTTTCCCTCTATCAGGACTAGTCGCCCCGTTCCCACTGCTGAAAAACATCCCCACATCATGATGCTGCCACCGCCATGCTTCACTGTAGGGATGGTATTAGCCAGGTGATGAGCGGTGCCTGGTTTCCTCCAGATGTGGCGCTTGGTATTCAGGCCAAAAAGTTCCATTTTGGTTTCATCAGACCAGAGAATCTTGATTCTCATGGTTTGAGAGTCCTCTAGGTGCCTTTTGGCAAACTCCAAGCGGGCTGTGATGTGCCTTTTACTAAGGTGGGGCTTCCGTCTGGCCACTACCATAAAGGCCTGATTGGTGGAGTGCTGCCTGGATGGTTGATCTTCTGAAAGGTTCTCCCATCTCCACAAGGATACGCTGGAGCTCTGTCAGAGTGATCCTCGGGTTCCTGCTCACCTCCCTGGCCAAGGCCCGTCTTCCCCGATTGCTCAGTTTGGCCGGGCGGCCAGGTCTAGGAAGATTCTTGGTCGTTCCAAACTTCTTCCATTTACGAATGATGGTGGCCACTGTGCTCTTTGGGACCTGTAAAGCTGCAGAGATTTTTCCGTACCCTTCTCCAGATCTATGCCTTGACACAATCCTGTTTCTGAGGTCTGCAGATAATTCCTTTGACCCCATGGCTTGGAGTTTGCTCTGACATGCACTGTCAACTGTGGGACCTTATATAGGCAGGTGTTGGCAATCCCCAATCATGTCCAATCAATTGAATTTATCACAGGTGGACTCCAATTAAGTTGTAGAAACATCTCAAGCAGTATCAGTGGAAACAAAATGCACCTCAGCTCACTTTTGGGTGTCATATCAAAGGGTGTGCACACTTGTGTACATATGATATTTAACATTTTGATTTTTTATAAATTAGCACAAACGTCTAAAAACCTGTTTTCACTTTACATTATGGGCTATTTTGTGTAGAATTTTGAGACAAAAAATTAACTCAATCTATTGTAGAATATGTCTGTAACGTAATAAAACGTGGAGAAGGTGAAAGGGGTGGGGAGACTTTCCGGCTTGACAGTATATGTACTCATATACTCCTACCCCCAGGCTAGTGGAAGAGATTAAGCAGAAGTGTCCGGGGCTGGAGCTGCAGAATGAGGACGTCTACATGGCCACTTCCTTCCAGGACTTCATCCAGATGTTTGTCAGGAGGCTGCGGGGGGAGGACCAGGAGGAGGAGCTTATAATTGACTATGTGAGCCAATCATTTCACACCAAGAAGGGAATGGGAAGGAAGTGAAGTCACAGGAGTGTACCATAGATATTGCAAAGCTTCAGGAAGGGTAGAAGTCTCCTGAAATACAGGGATCGCAGCAATTTCAGTCACTTATGTACATCACCATAGAAATATATGATAAGACACATGCAACCTACCCAATATTTCAGGACAGTTACCACGAGATTGGTGAAGCTAAGATTTTTAGCTTACATTAGTAAATATTAAGATACTGCAGCACTGCACAATATGTGGGCGCAAAAATTATTTTAAAGTTCAGATTTTTCATCATTTTAAAAGTAAATTGATGTGTAATATATGTGTTTTATTATAATTCCAAAAGGGCCCACAATAATACTTACCTGTGAAGTAAGGCCTTGGATTTATATGAGTAATGAAATTCGATCAGCGTTGCTCTCTCTTTCCTTACCAGGAAACGAAAGACGTCAACAACATGACCATAAAGATGCCTCACCAGTGCTTTATCAACGGGAGGTTTGAGGAAGCAGAGAACGGAAAGTCCTACAACACCATCAACCCCACGGACGGCTCGGTGAGTGGCAACCCGCGGTCACACCTGTGCGGAACACACCTGTCCTGAGCTCCAGGACCCCAGCCAATGGCGTGCCTTCTGTCGCTCAGGTGATCTGCAAGGTGTCGTACTCGTCGGTGGCAGACGTGGACAGGGCGGTGTCGGCGGCCAAGGAGGCCTTTGAGAACGGGCCCTGGGGCAAGATGAACCCGCGGGACAGAGGCAGGCTGCTGTACAGGTGCGCTCACGGCCTCTACCGCCCCCTAGAGTCCAGCTTGGGAACTGCATCCCATTTCTCCACTACCGTCAGATCGTACTGAAAACACTCTAAATGTCAGCCCTCTAAATTTAGTGCTATTCCAGCCTGGGGTTCAGCCTCAGGCTTCAGAAGTCACACAGCTCTGTGCACTTGGCATTCTCTTCTAGTAGAACTGGATTTGCCCTTGTCAACATTCACAAACACCTGGTGGCATCAGACATCCGTTATCCAGTGGGTTTTACAGCAGTAGAATGGTGCTGTATGGGCATAATTATAAGTAGGAAGAGCAGCTAAATAACAGGAACGTCTCTCTTCCTCTTGGCCTTATGTCCCTTCAGTGCTTTGAGACCTTCCCAGCCCTGGAGTAAACTACTGCCACCACATGGCACAATATGCACACAGTCAGATCCAGAGATACTCAAACCTGTCTAACCCAGAGATACACACAGTTAGAGCCAGAGATACTCAAACCTGTCTAACCCAGAGATACACACAGTCAGACCCAGAGATACTCAAACCTGTCTAACCCAGACATACACACAGTCAGACCCAGAGATACTCAAACCTGTCTAGCCCAGAGATACACAGTCAGACCCAGAGATACTCAAACCTGTCTAGCCCAGAGATACACACAGTCAGAGCCAGAGATACTCAAACCTGTCTAGCCCAGAGATACACACAGTCAGAGCCAGAGATACTCAAACCTGTCTAACCCAGACATACACAGTCAGAGCCAGAGATACTCAAACCCGTCTAGCCCAGAGATACACACAGTCAATCAATATCTATCAGGTAGAAGAGAAAGAACCAGCAGTACTGCAGGCCCTGAGGGCCTAACCCCTTTACACATCAGGATGCCCGTTCCAACTCACCCTCCTCCCTACCCTGGCTAAAGCTCGGGCCTCCTGTACACTTTAAACAGGCCGGGGTTCCGCCCTCGCTACCCCCCTCAGCAGGGGTTCCGCCCTCGCTACCCCCCCTCAGCAGTAATGACCCACACGCCCCTCCCCCTCCCACACGCCCCTCCCCCTCCCCAGGTTGGCTGACGAGATGGAGGAACACCAGGAGGAACTGGCCACCATAGAGACCATCGACTCGGGCGCCGTCTACACGCTCGCCCTGAAGACCCACGTGGGCATGTCCATCCAGACCTTCAGATACTTCGCCGGCTGGTGTGACAAGATCCAGGTACAGGAAACCCGGCTGGACTGCAGCAGAAAGAGAAGGACGGCGAGCGGAATATCAGAGGGGATTATGGGAACGAAGGGGAAAAAAGGCGGGGCCGGACAGTAGCAACCCTTTTCTGTCCACCTCCTTCGGCATATTTATTAAGTAGACATTTGTTCCAGAGGTTATCTTGTTGGACTGAATAACTTCAGGACTTTGCCACGTTTTCTTACGGGACCAACAATTAGACGGGCTAGCTAACAAGCCTTCAAGCTAGATCCCTACATCATGGTTTAGTTTAGTTTCCACTGAAATATTCAGATATTAAGATTGTTCAGTGTTATTGCATATCCAGTAAATTGCCTAACAGACTATAATCTTACTACAGCTTGCGGGCCCAGTCCTCCATTGACTTGCATCATAATGTATAGTAATGTATAGTAATGTATAGTGTATTTTATAATCTCGTCCACCATCTTCAGGGGAGGGGATTAGGGAAGTGCCCAGTGTGATATATGTGTTCTCCTTTAGGGCACGACGATACCTATTAACCAGGCGAGACCCAACCACAACCTCACCTTCACCAAGAAGGAGCCGCTAGGGTGAGAGCAGGCATTTAACATACCGAGCATCTTTCATATTATCAGTCCCTGCTGGACTGTCCAAACGACCCTGAAAAACTCAACACAGACGCCTTTTACTGCATTTCATAGAGTGATAAAAAAAACTTTAAAAAAATGTTCTGGAAAAAGACCCGATAATACAATGTTAACCAGACACGTCCATTTTTAGACGACTAAACTGAGGTGTGTGTGTGTGTGTGTGCTTCATGTGGTTGGGCGTTTGTGACAACAACCTCAGCCAGACTGTCACTCGACTGTGCGTAGATATCCGTTGCTCAGTTTGACTGTTCCCCCGTTATCAGGCCTGGGTTAGCACTCCCACTCTAACAGTAACTGCTGTTTGCCCTGTTATCAGGCCTGGGTTAGCGATCCCACTCTAACAGTAACTGCTGTTTGCTCTGTGGCAGGGTGTGTGCCATCGTTATACCTTGGAACTATCCGCTGATGATGCTGGCGTGGAAAAGTGCTGCCTGTTTGGCAGCTGGGAACACACTGGTCCTGAAACCTGCTCAGGTAAGAACACTTGTCTGTTACTGTATCACTGTATAAATGTTTTTAGATGTAATACGATGTCTGAACTGATGCAGTGAATGATGTAAAAATGATTTAAAATGGAAATTTAATTTACACAACCAATAAAAGACAATGTTACTGTATCACACTGGACCTGCACAGGTAAGATCACCTGTCTGATACTGTATCACACTGGACCTGCACAGGTAAGATCACCTGTCTGTTACTGTATCACACTGGACCTGCACAGGTAAGATCACCTGTCTGTTACTGTATCACACTGGACCTGCACAGGTAAGATCACCTGTCTGATACTGTATCACACTGGACCTGCACAGGTAAGATCACCTGTCTGTTACTGTATCACACTGGACCTGCACAGGTAAGATCACCTGTATGTTACTGTATCACACTGGACCTGCGCAGGTAAGATCACCTGTCTGTTACTGTATCGCACTGGTTATGTAAGAGACAGTGTGTTTTGCTCACCTGGACGTGTTCTCACCCCATATCACAGGTGACTCCACTGACGGCGTTGAAGTTCGCCGAACTGACAGTCAAGGCCGGCATTCCCAAGGGCGTGATCAACATCGTACCTGGCTCAGGTAAAGAGGGGAGCGGGTGGGGGGGGATTGTGGGAAAGCAGGCCTCAGGCTGTAGTGCTCAGTTCTCCTCTCTCACAGGTGGCTTGGTGGGACAGCGCATGTCCGATCACCCCGACATCCGCAAACTGGGCTTCACTGGCTCCACCCCCATCGGCAAACATATCATGAAGAGGTAAGAACAGGTCTGCCCAACGTTTCGGTCAACAGTCGCTGATGTTTTATTTACGCAGCCTGGAGGAGCGTGGTGTTCATTCACTGCTGCCCTTCTAGAGCGGCAGGACGTACAGGTCTACACTGGCACTCGGCACTTCATCAGCTGGTTAGAGATGGGATTGATTACAGAGTCTGGCTGGTTTCTGGGGTCTGAGCTGGTAAAAGAGACCCAGAGGCCCTGTGGCTTTTCCAAGGCTCTAGAATCTAGCCTGTCTGTAAGAAAAGCATAATAATGTTACCAGAGTACATCTCGTGCAGTCGTAATAACGCTACAAACAAGTTTTCCTAAAATAAAATAATGCAATGTAAAAACTACTGCGGGATTTCATATAAATGGTTATATCGGGGGGGGGACAGAGTAAACAATATACTCACCGCATTGAATTTCCTGGTCACATGAGATGTCACTTCCTCTTTCAGCTGTGCGGTTAGTAATCTGAAGAAGGTTTCGCTGGAGCTGGGCGGAAAGTCCCCTCTGATCATATTCAGCGACTGTGATATGGACAAGGCTGTGCGCATGGTAAGGCCTGTTACATACTCTACTCTACACAAGGCTGTGCGCATGGTAAGGCCTGTTACATACTCTACACAAGACTGTGCGCATGGTAAGGCCTGTTACATACTCTACTGTGCACATGGTAAGGCCTGTTACATACTCTACTGTGCACATGGTAAGGCCTGTTACATACTCTACACAAGGCTGTGCGCATGGTAAGGCCTGTTACATACTCTACACAAGGCTGTGCGCATGGTAAGGCCTGTTACATACTCTACACAAGGCTGTGCGCATGGTAAGGCCTGTTACATACTCTACACAAGGCTGTGCGCATGGTAAGGCCTGTTACATACTCTACACAAGGCTGTGCGCATGGTAAGGCCTGTTACATACTCTACACAAGGCTGTGCGCATGGTAAGGCCTGTTACATACTCTACACAAGGCTGTGCGCATGGTAAGGCCTGTTACATACTCTACACAAGACTGCGCGCATGGTAAGGCCTGTTACATACTCTACACAAGGCTGTGCGCATGGTAAGGCCTGTTACATACTCTACACAAGGCTGTGCGCATGGTAAGGCCTGTTACATACTCTACTGTGCGCATGGTAAGGCCTGTTACATACTCTACACAAGGCTGTGCGCATGGTACGGCCTGTTACATACTCTACACAAGGCTGTGCGCATGGTAAGGCCTGTTACATACTCTACACAAGGCTGTGCGCATGGTAAGGCCTGTTACATACTCTACTGTGCGCATGGTAAGGCCTGTTACATACTCTACACAAGGCTGTGCGCATGGTAAGGCCTGTTACATACTCTACACAAGGCTGTGCGCATGGTAAGGCCTGTTACATACTCTACACAAGGCTGTGCGCATGGTAAGGCCTGTTACATACTCTACACAAGGCTGTGCGCATGGTAAGGCCTGTTACATACTCTACACAAGGCTGTGCGCATGGTAAGGCCTGTTGTAGAGTATGTACTCTACACAAGGCTGTGCGCATGGTAAGGCCTGTTACATACTCTACACAAGGCTGTGCGCATGGTAAGGCCTGTTACATACTCTACACAAGGCTGTGCGCATGGTAAGGCCTGTTACATACTCTACACAAGGCTGTGCGCATGGTAAGGCCTCTTACATACTCTACACAAGGCTATGCGCATGGTAAGGCCTGTTACATACTCTACACAAGGCTGTGCGCATGGTAAGGCCTGTTACATACTCTACACAAGGCTGTGCGCATGGTAAGGCCTGTTACATACTCTACACAAGACTGTGCGCATGGTAAGGCCTGTTACATACTCTACACAAGGCTGTGCGCATGGTAAGGCCTGTTACATACTCTACACAAGGCTGTGCGCATGGTAAGGCCTGTTACATACTCTACACAAGGCTGTGCGCATGGTAAGGCCTGTTACATACTCTACACAAGGCTGTGCGCATGGTAAGGCCTGTTACATACTCTACACAAGGCTGTGCGCATGGTAAGGCCTGTTACATACTCTACACAAGGCTGTGCGCATGGTAAGGCCTGTTACATACTCTACACAAGGCTGTGCGCATGGTAAGGCCTGTTACATACTCTACACAAGGCTGTGCGCATGGTAAGGCCTGTTACATACTCTACTCTACACAAGGCTGTGCGCATGGTAAGGCCTGTTACATACTCTACACAAGGCTGTGCGCATGGTAAGGCCTGTTACATACTCTACACAAGGCTGTGCGCATGGTAAGGCCTGTTACATACTCTACACAAGGCTGTGCGCATGGTAAGGCCTGTTACATACTCTACACAAGGCTGTGCGCATGGTAAGGCCTGTTACATACTCTACACAAGGCTGTGCGCATGGTAAGGCCTGTTACATACTCTACACAAGACTGTGCGCATGGTAAGGCCTGTTACATACTCTACACAAGGCTGTGCGCATGGTAAGGCCTGTTACATACTCTACACAAGGCTGTGCGCATGGTAAGGCCTGTTACATACTCTACACAAGGCTGTGCGCATGGTAAGGCCTGTTACATACTCTACACAAGGCTGTGCGCATGGTAAGGCCTGTTACATACTCTACACAAGGCTGTGCGCATGGTAAGGCCTCTTACATACTCTACACAAGGCTATGCGCATGGTAAGGCCTGTTACATACTCTACACAAGGCTGTGCGCATGGTAAGGCCTGTTACATACTCTACACAAGGCTGTGCGCATGGTAAGGCCTGTTACATACTCTACTCTACACAAGGCTGTGCGCATGGTAAGGCCTGTTACATACTCTACACAAGGCTGTGCGCATGGTAAGGCCTGTTACATACTCTACACAAGGCTGTGCGCATGGTAAGGCCTGTTACATACTCTACACAAGACTGTGCGCATGGTAAGGCCTGTTACATACTCTACACAAGGCTGTGCGCATGGTAAGGCCTGTTACATACTCTACACAAGGCTGTGCGCATGGTAAGGCCTGTTACATACTCTACACAAGGCTGTGCGCATGGTAAGGCCTGTTACATACTCTACACAAGGCTGTGCGCATGGTAAGGCCTGTTACATACTCTACACAAGGCTGTGCGCATGGTAAGGCCTGTTACATACTCTACACAAGGCTGTGCACATGGTAAGGCCTGTTACATACTCTACACAAGGCTGTGCGCATGGTAAGGCCTGTTACATACTCTACTCTACACAAGGCTGTGCGCATGGTAAGGCCTGTTACATACTCTACACAAGGCTGTGCGCATGGTAAGGCCTGTTACATACTCTACACAAGGCTGTGCGCATGGTAAGGCCTGTTACATACTCTACACAAGGCTGTGCGCATGGTAAGGCCTGTTACATACTCTACACAAGGCTGTGCGCATGGTAAGGCCTGTTACATACTCTACACAAGACTGTGCGCATGGTAAGGCCTGTTACATACTCTACACAAGGCTGTGCGCATGGTAAGGCCTGTTACATACTCTACACAAGGCTGTGCGCATGGTAAGGCCTGTTACATACTCTACACAAGGCTGTGCGCATGGTAAGGCCTGTTACATACTCTACACAAGGCTGTGCGCATGGTAAGGCCTGTTACATACTCTACACAAGGCTGTGCGCATGGTAAGGCCTCTTACATACTCTACACAAGGCTATGCGCATGGTAAGGCCTGTTACATACTCTACACAAGGCTGTGCGCATGGTAAGGCCTGTTACATACTCTACACAAGGCTGTGCGCATGGTAAGGCCTGTTACATACTCTACTCTACACAAGGCTGTGCGCATGGTAAGGCCTGTTACATACTCTACACAAGGCTGTGCGCATGGTAAGGCCTGTTACATACTCTACACAAGGCTGTGCGCATGGTAAGGCCTGTTACATACTCTACACAAGACTGTGCGCATGGTAAGGCCTGTTACATACTCTACACAAGGCTGTGCGCATGGTAAGGCCTGTTACATACTCTACACAAGGCTGTGCGCATGGTAAGGCCTGTTACATACTCTACACAAGGCTGTGCGCATGGTAAGGCCTGTTACATACTCTACACAAGGCTGTGCGCATGGTAAGGCCTGTTACATACTCTACACAAGGCTGTGCACATGGTAAGGCCTGTTACATACTCTACACAAGGCTGTGCGCATGGTAAGGCCTGTTACATACTCTACTCTACACAAGGCTGTGCGCATGGTAAGGCCTGTTACATACTCTACACAAGGCTGTGCGCATGGTAAGGCCTGTTACATACTCTACACAAGGCTGTGCGCATGGTAAGGCCTGTTACATACTCTACACAAGGCTGTGCGGATGGTAAGACTCACGGGCCACACCCAGACTGACGGCCACACCCATCTCTGGACGGCGAGTCTTCTTTCACACCCTGTGCACTTTTTTTTCTTTCTTGCGTTTAACACATTCACTATGTCATAAACTAAATGTGCAAATTTATGATCAGAAAAAATAATACAATTTAATTTTGATGCAAAGCTTTGATGTAGAGCAGAGAACCCCCCCCCCCCGGTCCCGTCCCAAAGGTAGGAGAGAGGGTGGGGGCAGGAGGGAGGAGGGCGGTCTACAGAATGCTGAAATGGAAGGCCTTATTACGCAGGAGCTGCTGCCGCGATTGGCTGAGGGTAGCTTTGATTGACATGGAAGTCTTGCTGGTGGAACCTTTGCTAAAGTTCCCCATTTGAAATGACACACAGAAGAAGCGCGAGCACAGCATGTAGGGAGCCCATGTTCTCTCAACATATTATTGCATATTGCAGCACAAAGTTTAAAAGTTGGCAGTGTGAATCCAACTGCAATTTCCCTTCAGGAAAGAAATTCAGTTGAATTTTCCTGGTCTGAAAGAAAGATCACCTTCAAGTAAAGTGGGCAGCAGTGTAGTATAGTGGTTAAACAACTGGGTCGCAGGTTCGATTCCCAGGCAGGACACTGCCATCCTACCCTTGAGCAAGGTACTTAACTACGCAGTGCTTCAGTATATATCCAACCGTGGATAAGAATGTCTGCTAAATGCCCGCAATGTAATATTATGTAATTATAAATTAATTTATCATTCCAGGTAAACTTGGTGTAAAAGTTCCCTTTGTGTAACCCAAAATCCTTGTGGTTTAAACCCTGTAGACAGGGCCAGGGCCAGGGTTAGGGTTAGAGAATGACGCTGGCCATCTCATGGGCAAAGACGGAACAATAAACACAATCCGGGGTTTTGAGAGCAGCATCAAGAGATCTTTCCAACTTCCCTTTCAGGGCATGAGCTCTGTGTACTTCAACAAAGGAGAAAACTGCATCGCTGCCGGCCGACTGTTCGTGGAGGAATCCATTCATGACGAGTACCTCAGCAGAGTGGTGAGACTTTAATCCTCTGGGATTTCCTCTCTGGCTGAATGAAACACGATTGGCTGCTGTGCTGGTTTCCTCTCTGGCTGAATGAAACATGATTGGCTGCTGTGCTGGTTTCCTCTCTGGCTGAATGAAACACGATTGGCTGCTTTGCTGGTTTCCTCTCTGGCTGAATGAAACATGATTGGCTGCTGTGCTGGTTTCCTCTCTGGCTGAATGAAACACGATTGGCTGCTTTGCTGGTTTCCTCTCTGGCTGAATGAAACATGATTGGCTGCTGTGCTGGTTTCCTCTCTGGCTGAATGAAACATGATTGGCTGCTGTGCTGGTTTCCTCTCTGGCTGAATGAAACATGATTGGCTGCTGTGCTGGTTTCCTCTCTGGCTGAATGAAACATGATTGGCTGCTGTACTGGTTTCCTCTCTGGCTGAATGAAACATGATTGGCTGCTGTGCTGGTTTCCTCTCTGGCTGAATGAAACGTGATTGGCTGCTGTGCTGGCCGGTGCCTCAGAGGGTGGAGCTTGGGCCAGGAACCGTTCGTCAGGTTCCCTCTTACATCCCACGAGCGGTCATTCACATGTTCATTACTAGAGCAATGGACAAAGGCGGTGTCTGAATCAGCACCCTTCCATACTATTAAGTAGGCTTGTTGAGTAGACAGGACGAGAAAGTTGTTAAGTTAGTGAGATTTTCACTAAAAGTAGTATACTTTAAACCTCCGTATCATATACATACTTCCGGGGTTTTGCTGGGTATATTCAGGAGCACACTTTTCAAGAAGTACACAAACATTTTGGTCGCATAAATGATGCGCAGCTTCGTTTTAAAAAGTGAGGTGCAGCTTCGCAGATGTTTTCCTTCAATAACAACAAAAAGGTCTTACGACACTTCCACAGTATGGTTGGAAAATAGTATGGGGGATAATTTTTTTTGCGTACTGCACCTCGCATGCTAAACCGTACACATTAAACCGTACACATTAAACAGTACACTGTACACAGGTGACAGGGCACAGTAAATAGAGCTCTGATTCAGACACAGTACACTGTACACAGGAGACAGGGCGCAATAGATAGAGCTCTGATTCAGACACAGTACACTGTACACAGGAGACAGGGCACAGTAAATTGGGCTCTGATTCAGACACAGCCAAAGTCTCTAGACATCCTCTCACAGAACCTGGCCTCTTCCTTCTTCACTCCAGGTGGAAGAGATTAAGAAGATGAAGATAGGCGATCCGCTGGACCGCTCCACGGACCACGGGCCCCAGAACCACAAAGCTCACCTGGACAAGCTGCTGGAGTACTGCGAGATTGGGACGAAAGAGGGCGCCACGCTGGTTTACGGAGGACACCAGGTGGACAGGCCAGGTAGGACGTCCCGCCCGCTATGCTGAGCTAATGCTCCACGCAGAAGTGAGCAAGTTAAACAAAACATGCAAATACAAACACAGGTGATGTCGAGGAGTGCCGTGCCACATCCTAAGCAAATTAATCTGTCTGTGATACTGATAAACACCACACACCACTCACCTGGGCAATAAGACCTACAGTTGAAGTTGGAAGTTTACATACACTTAGGTTGAAGTCATTCAAACTCATTTTTAACCACTCCACAGATTTCATGTTAGCAAACTATAGTGTTGGCAAGTCAGTTAGGACATCTACTTTCTGCATGACAAGTAATTTTTCCAACAATTGTTTACAGACAGATTATTTCACTTTTAATTCACTATATCACAATTCCAGTGGGGCAGAAGTTTACATACACTAAGTTGACTGTGCCTTTAAAGTTTTTATATTTGGTCACATATCCTTTGCCTGCCATGACTTCCTGATGTCTGTGACGCAACAACATCAAAAGACTCTTGAAATCTTATTTTCTGGTACACTTACAAGGGATACTATAACATCTCTGCATTTGAATAATCTCTGTGGGAATTGGGGGGTGGGACTAGATTTAGCTGTAAATTATGCTGGAACAGTATGGAATACATGATTGGTAAAGTCATCAAGGGTCTGAGGTATCAAACAAGCCTCAAACCATCACTCTGCTGCCAGAAATACCGTAGATGGATGGATAACTTGAAGGGTTTCTTCTCCTGATTTATTTTTCCATAGAGTTCAATAGGAAAATTTGTCAGGAGAAACAACCCTCGATACATCCATATCTACTGCATATCTGGCAGCAGAGTGATGGTTTGAGGCTTGTTTGATACCTCAGACCCTTGATGACTTTACCAATCATGTATTCCATACTGTTCCAGCATAATTTACAGCTAAATCTAGTCCCACCCCCCAATTCCCACAGAGATTATTCAAATGCAGAGATGTTATAGTATATAGTATCCCTTGTAAGTGTACCAGAAAATAAGATTTCAAGAGTCTTTTGATGTTGTTGCATCACAGACATCAGGAAGTCATGGCAGGCAAAGGATATGTGACCAAATATAACAAATTTAAAGGCACAGTCAACTTAGTGTATGTAAACTTCTGCCCCACTGGAATTGTGATATAGTGAATTAAAAGTGAAATAATCTGTCTGTAAACAATTGTTGGAAAAATGACTTGTCATGCAGAAAGTAGATGTCCTAACTGACTTGCCAACACTATAGTTTGCTAACATGAAATCTGTGGAGTGGTTAAAAATGAGTTTGAATGACTTCAACCTAAGTGTATGTAAACTTCCAACTTCAACTGTATATAGAATACACACACAGGCAAGAGAAAGAGAACATTGAGCTGCTACAGGTGGTCAGATCTACAGGTGATCAGCCCTACAGGTGGTCAGATCTACAGGTGGTCAGCCCTACAGGTGATCTGATCTACAGGTGGTCAGCCCTACAGGTGATCAGATCTACAGGTGGTCAACCCTACAGGTGATCAGATCTACAGGTGGTCAGCCCTACAGGTGATCTGATCTACAGGTGGTCAGCCCTACATGTGATCAGATCTACAGGTGGTCAACCCTACAGGTGATCAGATCTACAGGTGGTCAGCTCTAAGTTTCAGTCTGGCTTACGGACAGAAAGGTTGTTGCGAAATGGAAACCAAGTTGCTATTTTTTTTGTTGAGAGTGAACTCTAGACACCAATAATAGCGTCATTTGAGGGATTCTTTGCTGTATTTGGGGGTGTGTCCTCTCTCTCACACTGTTATTTTGTCATAGGCTATTTCATGGAGCCCACAGTGTTCACCAATGTGGAGGATCACATGTTCCTCGCCAAAGAGGAGTCATTCGGGCCCGTCATGGTCATATCAAAGTTTAAAGACGGGTAAGGCCTGTTTCCAGTGCTGCTGTTGAATACCAGTGCTGTTGTATACCAGTGCTGCTGTTGTATACCAGTGCTGTTGTATACCAGTGCTGCTGTTGTATACCAGTGCTGTTGTATACCAGTGCCTGCGCTGTCTGGGAAACATTTAGCATGTACAGCTTGTCTTTTTTTTTTCTGTTATTGAATGCTGAGGACCAGGGTATGAAAGTGACTTTTTCACCCACTGGCCAGAGTGGCTTGTGCACCAGCCATTTTCAACATTTTACCAGCCACATTACCTTCTACAATATAACACAACCTGGTTGGTTACCTGACAAAGTGGCTGCTGGAGTAAAAATCTTACCAGCCGCAATCAAGATTTTCCCAGCATTTGTTAACGTCACACCCTGGTGAGGACTGTTGCCATCGGCAACCCTATTTACACAGCTGCCTACAGTCTGCCTGTACCACCTGCCCGATAAACACACTGGGCTCAGCGGGTCGACTGTATAGTAACAGAAACACTGGCTCCGTGCTTCGATTGGCCGTCTGTGTGGCAGAGGACCCAGTCTAACGTGCCGTGGGGCCCCCTCCCATTTCAGGGACGTTGACGGCGTCCTGGCGAGGGCCAACGACACGGAGTTCGGCCTGGCGTCCGGCGTGTTCACGCGCGACATCAGCAAGGCCATGTACGTGAGCGAGAGACTGGAGGCCGGCACCGTCTTCATCAACACCTACAACAAGACCGACGTGGCCTCGCCCTTCGGGGGCTTCAAACAGTCTGGCTTCGGCAAGGACCTCGGTGAGCCTCGCTCCCACACCGCCCCCGTACACCGCCACGCACCCCAATCCCCCCCACCCCCAGACACCACACACCATATCAGAGATAGAGATGTGGATATCCAATCACACATTTCAGCCTGACAATATTATGTTACTACCTTTAAAACTTTGGAACGGCAAATGAACAGTCATCTGTCCCTTTGCCTCAAGCTCCCATAGTGCACTGCAGCCTTTGGTAGGTGATGTCTGAGATGTTGATCAAAAATGCCTGATGGGAATTGTATTGCATTGCCAAATTGGAATTTCTCTCTTCTGCCCCCTGCAGGAGAGGATGCTCTTCATGAATACCTCAGGACCAAAGCCGTGACTGTGGAATACTGAGGGCAGATCGCGCCCCGCCCCGCCCTGCCCTGCCCCCCCTCCCTCCCCAGCCCCCTCCACCCCCCCCCTGACTTTGCTCTAAGCAGGCTTGCTGAGAGATCTCCAGAGAGACCAGGACTCTTCTGCAGTTTGTGTGCCTGCAGTCCATACAGAAACTCATCCGTGTGTACAGGAACACACACAGGTTCCTCTGCAGAATGAAGGAAAGAGCACATATCAGACTACGGAGCGGATCTCAAATACCAGGACTGGACTGTCAGAACACATACTTCCATGAAAACAAGCAGCCGTGCGAATTTAAGCCGTCAATCACAAGGAAAATGTTTGTTCCCAAATGTTTGGAACAGATAACTGCACAAGAGGCATTTCCACATGTAAATGTAGCAAAAATATATATTTTTACAGCCATTACATTTTTCATTTAGCAATGCGAATAAGACTATTTATTTAAATAAAAATGAGCAGGTTTACTTTGATGTCCCTTCCTGCTCAACATAATCATGTAGGATTCAACTCCTTGTCCAAATTAGATGTATTTTATCATGACTGCTTGGAACTGTACAACATATCAAAGTTAGTTTCTCTATAAATACTTTATTTTAAAACGCCCTTTTGTATGTGTTCATTGTACATTGTATTTGATATTGTTCTTTGCAAGCAAACGAGTGTTCCCACTTTGCAAATGTCCTGGCAAACATTTAAAGAACAGAAAAAGGAAGCAGACAAAATGTCATTTTGATGAGAAATATACAAAAATATGAATTAAATGCAAAATCTCATGTCAGGTCTCTTCTGTATCCAAATCTTCACACCTGTACTGTGCCGTTTTCAGAAAGACTCTTGTACACACTGTCAGTATTCTGTATTATTTCAATTGTACACGCAGTATTCTCAATTATCGTAGATTTTCCCAAATACAGAGGGGAAAAAGAGATGCACGTAGCCCTCACAGCCTTGGTAAAAGTGTGTCGGTCTTTTCCTTTCTCCCATGTTATATTCTGCTTAATTCAGCCTCAGTCTAAGCTATGGCTGTGTGCTCATATCATAGGACAGACACACCCATTTTTATCAATAATCAAACAAGCCTGGTGAAAATAAAAGTGTTCCAAGTGCCAATCTCATCTACCGGTTTTTTTGCATCTATCTAGTTCATTCTTCTAATGTTTGTGCATGGATTCAAACATTAACCTTAAGTTAATGAATCAAGAACTTGTCATTCACAAATTGAAAAAAAAACTTTAATATTCACATTTGAAATTTTAAGAAAAATACAGATTAACAGCTTTTCCCCAATACTCACAGAGGCAACTTCATAACGTGTCGAGGCCCATTTACCTGTACTTTAGGTCCCCAGGGTTTGCTCATGAATTACAGATGGTTAGGAGGACTCATTTATGACCAGAAAGCTACAGGTTCAAATCCAAGGTATTACATTTATAAAATGTTTTAAATCTTTGGTAAGGGTGTCCACCAAGAAAATAAGACCCATTGCAACGACATTGAGCCTCTGACCATTAAAGGGATAGTTCTGAATTTTGGACATAATGTCTCAATTACGACTTACCCACGATGTAGTTGATTGATGGAAACCATTTTCAGATAATTCCATGCTGTCCCTTCTTTTGGACATACACACGTTGCTAATGCTAGCGCAACTCTAAGGTAACTGGCAGCATCCACTACAAAAAACACACTTAAACACTCCACAGTGCACCCAAAGCAAATAAATACGACAGTCTATCGGGGTTATTTTCAGTGATTATACCATCATTTTTGAAGTCAAACTATCGTTGAATCCTTTACTTTGTGCTCACCTAAATTCTCAGTGGAAGTACGGCGGCGGAGCAATACTTTACGTTAGTAGGTAACGTAAATTATAGCTCTGCCGCCGTATGTAGTGCCGGCCAACAACAATATCGCGCGTGTGAAAGAATCAGACTAGTAGTATTGTTAGCTAACGTTCAGGTAAGATGGTATTTCGGTGTGTATTTCAAGGTTGTTCAAATCATGCAAAAAAATGGGTACCACAAAGTTTTCACCGATTTCCAGTGGAAGATCAACAAAGAAAACAGCTGTGGCTTCTTGCTGCTCGCATGGATGTCAACACACCAATTGAGACTCTAAAAAAGTTAAAAGTGTGTAGTGACCATTTCACGGAGGATGACTATGTGAAAATCAAAAAAGAACAGTCAGGACACCCTCTACTGAAGGAGACTGCTGTGCCATCACCTGTTTTTCTTCATGCACCGAAAACAACTGACGAGCAGGTAACTAATAAATGATTGCATGCGTGATCTATCTATTCAATTTAGCTAGCTAGTTGCCATGATTGGGAAGTCATGGAAGTGGTCAAACTTTTCCTGCAAATTGGTAGCCAGTGTGCTTGCTTGTATATGCTGTGTTATTCTGTAGCATGTTTGTGTTTAGCTGACTTGTTACCTACCAAATATGTAACTGTCACTGAAAATAACCCCGATAGACTGTCGTCGCATGTTATTTGCTTTGTGGATGCTACCAGTTACCTTAGAGTTGCGCTAGCATTAACAATGTGTGTATGTCCAAAAGAAGGGACAGCATGTAATTATCTGAAAATGGTTTCCATCAATGAACTACATCATGGGTAAGTCGTAACTGAGACATTATGTCCAAAATTCCGAACTATCCCTTTAATATCTGGTAAGCACCTTCTTTCAAAAGACAATGATAAAATAACAAAAATTTAATTCTACTTTTGACTGTGTCATAGGTTATCCCATGTTCATACACGACCTAACTGCACTGCATTTCAGAAGGGCCAGTAACTAAAGCAGGGGTGTCAAGATCCGGTCCTGGAGGGCCGCAGTGTCTGCTGGTTTTTGGTGCGTTTAAGCACAAGTGATTAATTTAAGTCACTAATTGGCTAAGAAGTCCACACACCTTGTTCTCAATGCTTTAACTGGGTGCTGATTGAAAGGAAACCACAAATACCTGTGACACTGCGGCCCTCCAGGACTGGAGTTTGACACCCCTGAACTAAAGCCTGGAACATGGCCACCACTCACTACACTGTACTCTCATCTCAAAGCATTCAGCCTTTATACATCCACAACAAGGTGACGCACAGTGTCACTACGATATGAAATAAAACACGGTTGTAGACCTGTGATTTATACGTCGGTCCCAGGGGGACTGATGGCAATCGTACTCCAAAAGTAGAGCAGATTGGGAGAGCCATTCCAGGTCTTGGGAGAGCCACTCGAGGTCTTGGGAGAGCCATTCCAGGTCTTGGGAGAGCCATTCCAGGTCTTGGGAGAGCCATTCCAGGTCTTGGGAGAGCCATTCCAGGTCTTGGGAGAGCCAATCCAGGTCTTGGGAGAGCCATGGAATTCGCCCTTTTGCTTTTTCCTTAAAACTCAACTAATTTAGATCCAATAAATCAGGTGAGGGGAGTTACTTATTTAAACAACTGCTTTAATAGATGACGTAATCGCCGAGTTCTGACAAAAACAAGCACCATAACCAGGGGTGACCATTCCGGCACTAAATAATGAAACAGAAAAAACAATGAACAGCTCGGCCCTTTAAATGGAGGCGCAAAGAGGGAGGGTCATGTCCGCCCTCAAGCTCTACAGCTGCAACCAAGTCAAAAACTTTATCTGTTTGGAGTCAGGGTCACGCCATTCCGCTACCCGATTGCTCATTTTAAGGTCTCCTGTCTTGTATAATTATTTGCAGACGGCCAGGTGGGTTTGTGTGTGTGAGTGAGTGTATGTACCAACAAGGATTCAAAGTGTAGAATCTGCATAAAACTTTCAACAACTAACAAGGGAGGACAACTCTGCTACGCTGCCACGGCAACCAAGGAAGACTTCAGGACCCCTAAAGATGTGCCTCGTTGTCACGGCAGTGTGTGCAGTGTGTGCAGTGTGGGCAGGGTGTGCAGTGTGTGCAGGGTGTGCAGTGTGGGCAGGGTGTGCAGTGTGTGCAGGGTGTGCAGTGTGGGCAGGGTGTGCAGTGTGGGCAGGGTGTGCAGTGTGGGCAGGGTGTGCAGTGTGGGCAGGGTGTGCAGTGTGGGCAGGGTGTGCAGTGTGGGCAGGGTGTGCAGTGTGGGCAGGGTGTGCAGGGTGTGCAGTGTGTGCAGTGTGGGCAGGGTGTGCAGTGTGGGCAGGGTGTGCAGTGTGTGCAGGGTGTGCAGGGTGTGCAGTGTGTGCAGTGTGTGCAGGGTGTGCAGTGTGTGCAGTGTGTGCAGTGTGTGCAGGGTGTGCAGTGTGTGCAGGCTGCTTGAGAACAAAACTCAGCTGAGGAGTTATGGGGCTTCTGTGCAGTTACTGCATAAACTTCAGCAAAATGTATTTTCTACAAATATATACTCAGACATTTATTTTATATACACTATAGATTTTAAAGAGGCGGGTCAGGTTATAACTTTAGACAGTGAGAGGCAGATGACAGCATGGGTACGTACACACGCGCTGTTGTATGGGCTTGGCTAGTAAGAATCTCAGTCTGAGTGTCTGGGCTATTTATCTGAGAGCAACAGGGATTGTGGGATGCAAACATCTGCCACCAAATCAGCCGCTAGTTTCTCCAAAAGCCAGAGGATGTTCCCAGACCCACCCGTGCGTGTGGGCAGGGCTCAGACTAAACAGCACTGCCCCGTTTCAGCTGCCGAAGGGTTAACGCCCACAGCCCCCTGCAGCGACGCCCCCACTCCGCTGCACGCAAGTGACATGTGATGTGAGGTGGAAGAGTCCCATGCTAAAGGCTAAGAATCTTCCCTCCCTAGAACCTCAATATTGGGCTTCCCGCTCCTCCTCTCCCCTGGAAGTTTGAGCGTTGCCTCGGTGACCTCCCCGTCCGGGTCTGAGTCGGAGCTGCTGCTGTCGCTCGACGTGTCCTCATCCGTGTCGGAGTCCTGCAGCTCCACCAGGGCGACATCCTGTCACATGGGGGAAAACAAGGACCAGGCTTCAGTTTCTGAGCGCTCGAGACCACGCACGACCGGTAGACACTATCCACAGTGCCAAGTCACCTGGCTCACCATTTCGATTACTTTCTCTGCCTCGCTCACGCACTCGATGTCGAAGCGGCCGGCCGGGGCAGATTCCAGCTCCTCCATCAGCTTCTGATTGGCCTGGGCCATCTGCGGCAAGAAGGACTGCAGTCTGTCCAGCACTGCCGCGCGCAAAACACAAGTACGTCATTGACGGAAGCAGCACACGCAAGCAGACTGTATGTATTCAAACGCATTGCTAACCCGAGAATTACCCGCACATCCCCATTTATACAACGTATTATTTCCAACAGGGCATTACTGCTGACAAAAAACAACTGTGGGTTTAGTGCAACCCGGATCTTCTCCGTGTTGACCTGTTATGAACACCTTTTGTTTAAAAATAAAGAAGAAAAAACATAAAAAATAGTACATTTCGGTCTCCTTAGTTTTTTCTGCCTTGGTGTTCACTGGGAGCCATTTCCTTGTTGTGCTTTTGAAGACGTTTTAAGGTAATATATATTGCAGATTCAGAGCGACTCACCGCTACTTCTCGGTACTTTCGTGGTCTGAATAGAGTCTCCAGTCTTGGAGACTTTGGACTTCAGAAGTAGCTTCTCGTGGAGTCCTAATGTTACAACCACAAAAAAGATTATAAGCAAAGAAAGACGGATATAGGTAGTAGGCTACAATATTTGGCATATGGAAATGTAAAGCAAGCAGTTGGTTTCCGACATATTCACTGTACATTAGTTCTCGACAGTTTTGTTTGCTATGCTAACGTTAGCAAGGTGCCGCTGTCGGTTAACTAACATTACAGCTCAAGCTTCGTTGGACTTGGAGATTTTGGAAAGATATAAACACGCAAGCAACATAAAGTTAGTCCAACACGACGTAGCCCATTGAATAAATACCGGACCTTCCCCAGAACCACACGAAAGCAAGTCTTGTGAGGTGGACTTCTTCTGCTCGTGCTCCCGCTCCATTCTGCTCAACATGCTCATGTTGTACTTCCGGCACGAGTTAGGCACAAAAGCAACACCCGGGTCAAAGGTTAGAAAACAACCAACCAGAGCGCTAGCCGTGAAATACACTCACTGAACTGTAGTTCTGGTGAATACACAGCACCTTGCGAGTTATGTGCTTTCTGTGGTCTAGTGGTTGTAGTTTGGAGGCACTGGCTATGTTCAAAATATTTTACGCATTTTTATTTATTTATTTTATTCTTCAGTTTATTATTGATGAGGGTGAGCCTCCACATAAGCCCTTATGGGTTTCTAGCCCCATCCTGTTACGTTCATAATTAGCTACTTTTTCAACATGTTATGTTCTCTGTTTTAAAACAATGTGCACATAAAATAAACTAAACTCAACTAAACTACACGGCTAACCTCCTTGATACTGTATTTTAGGGGGTTATATGGAAAAAATAGCCTATGGGATTTCAGGGAAGAGCTTTCCAAATGTGGGCCAGGTTCCAAATTTTGGAGTTGCAAAAGGTGCAAAGTAGATGTGTTGATTGTGTAATTTATGGTACTATATTTAGATCCTCCGTTTTAAATAATGTGCCTTCAGTCCCAATGCTCTTAAACTAACACAATGCTGTCAGAGGTATTTTCTTCAGCCCGTTAGACGAAATCTTACTGAGTAATCTTACGAATGTGCATTGCAAGCCCGGTAAATGTTCTGGGTTTTAAATGAGGGATTAGCAAATATAACATGACCTCATTGCTGATTACTCTTTTTGTTATGTATTGATTCTTCAGTGATAATTGATGTCCCGAGAAAGTGTAATTTATTAAGTGTGCGGACTGCGTCTTTGTCCCACCCTCCTTGCCAAAATGCACTCCTACAAATTACAAGTACGCTTACAAAACCCGTACACCCTACTACACCGCCCTCCCACGCACGCGCAATGGAGGCGAGGCTGGTATCGCGTATTCGTCAGGCAGTCCTGTAGTCTGTCGCGACAGACTGTCAAGAACTGAAGAGTCATACAGAAAGCATCCAATTGGGAAGAAATCGAAGGAATCGCAACCAAGAAGTAAATCTCAAGCCTGTGCGTAAAACAGCACAGTCGAAACAACGGTTTCTTTGTGTTCAAGCCTCATCTAGGTAAGAAAATATGTTTTTTTTAAGTTGTAGCCTTAGTTATTCATATTTTTAGAGGATGCTAAGATTCTAATCGTAGATAGTTGTGTGCGCTTATTTATTTCACAGGGAACATTTTTGTAGCAGATGTGTATTATTTTCCAGTGGAACTTTTTCACGTAGCTAGATTGTCCAGCTAGCTGGATTATTGTGGATGCATGTAGCTGGCTAGCCAGCTCACCATTAAACATGTCATTTATTAACGCGGCGCTAGCTACCAAGCATTTTGTCGCAGAGAATGTTGAGCTCCTTTCCGCCTGGTGTAACGTTACAAACTCGAGTATTTTGCTAGCTATTTGCTAACTACATACCGTAAAACCGTTATGTGTGATCTGTATGAACACTAGCCAGTGAGTTAAGACGACAACAACAAATCTGAAGAATCTGATGTGCTAGTTAGCTGGCCAGTTAGTTTTTTTTAATGTAATTTTGACAATATCCCAGTTAAGTTACATTAGCTTGTGAGACTCAAATGTACCTAGTTTGCGCAATAAATTAGTCGCGCACGCCTGCAATCTCGGTACTAAATGTACGTTGTGTTATTTGTACTGTAACGTTAGCTAGATTTAGGCATACGAATTCATACTGTTTTGTGTCCAATACGCTCACGCTGTAAATGTGTGGTCTAGTTAGCTAGTCCTATTACTAGCGGTGTTTTTTCTGCGCGTTTTATTACCGTTAAAGTAATTTGGAAGTTGGGACTTTTGTATCTCTCCAAAAGTTCGATGGAGGCTGTAGCAAGAAGTGTCGTAGACTTTAGATTTTCCTGTGTTGTGGAGTTTTACTACTTATTCAACCACTACTGCCCCCCCCCTCACCACTCCGCCACCTCCTCCCCTGATGAGGTAGGCCTACTGTCACAGTGGTTTGACTTACATCACTCACTGCAAATATGAAGACGGAATATTGCCACTGAATATTTGGTTTCATGGATGGCAGGAAGCTCAAAAGCTGTGTGTTTGTGTGTCTGTGTTTGTATGCTCACAGGGCCGTATGTGTGCTGCCAATCTGTGTTCCTCTTCCAGGTTCTTGCTGTTCTCGCAGGACCGTACAGGAACACGGGAAGATTATCCTGAGATTCTGGCTCTGGGCTCACTATGCTCGCCCCCCTCCTCCTACTCTCCCTCAGGCCCGGGGCGGATCAGGAGATGAGACAGCTGGTCTACGTCCCGCAGTATGAGCGTCCACTCCATAGGGGGCGCCATTGTGAACTCTCTGGGCACTAGCCTGGTGGCGCACATGAGTAGCAGAGGCCTGTCGCTGAAGCCCGTCCAGTCTGGACGCATCATCTCTCTCCTGCAGACTATGGTACCCTCGGGGTACACCAAGCTCCAGGAGGAGCGGCTAGCGCTGGCCGACCTCGGGGGCAAGCGGACGGCCACCAGAACGGGTTCCGCGCCGACCCGCCCCACCTGGAGAGCCGGCGGCACTCGGACCGCAGCGGCACCCGGGCTTCCGTCAGCCTGGCAGACGGCGGCGACTGCCGTTACTCAGAGACGGACGCCCTGCTGACGGAGGGCCGGCTCTCCGGGGAGGATGAGGAAGAGGAGGAGGAGGGGGAAGCGGAGGGGCATGTGGAGGAAGATGAGGAGCAGGGCCCGTCTGCCCGCAGGATGCCTAAGGAGTCGCCCCTGGCGATGGCACTGCAGATTCTCCTGCCCTTCCTGCTGGCCGGCTTCGGCACGGTGTCGGCCGGCATGGTGCTGGACGTGGTGCAGGTGAGGAACTGGGTGGGCGTGCTCACTGGGGAAGAGAGGGTGTGGTCACTGGAGGAATGGGGAATGGAGAGGAGAGGGCGTGGTCACTGGAGGAATGGGTAAGAGAGGGTGTGGTCACTGGGGAAGAGAGGGGTGTGGTCACTGGAGGACTGGGTAAGAGAGGATTTGGTCACTGGAGGAATGGGGGAAGAGAGGGCGTGGTCACTCAGTCTGCAGCAGGCTACAGTAGCTCTATCCACTAAAGGAGTGTGTAGTGCGAAAGCAATTACCCTGCTGGCTAAATCACTCCGTCCCTGAAGCCAATTGGGCCAATTATGGGCAGTTACACATCGCCCCCACAGGACCTCTGGCCAATCAGCTCTGTCCTCTGGCGCAGGCAGGATTTGGCACTTTGACTGACCACAACCCCTAAGAGCCCAGAGGGGGGGGTAGTTTTCATGACTTCACCATTTATGACAGTTTATGCTGTTTGCTCTTCTACTTCTGACAACATGCTGTGTGCTAAAGGACAACTGTGAAGCTTTACTGTTTTACTGGCGTGTCCCTGATCACAGATGCTCTAAGCTTGGCCTCCTGCTAATTTGCATCTGGCATTAGTCTCACATCTCATAGGAGCAGAACTCACCTTGCTGTGCTTTGTGTGTGTGTGTGTGTGTGTGTGTGTGTGTGTGTGCGCGCGCGCCATATGTGTGTGTGTGTGTGTGTGCGCATATGTGTGTGTGTGTGTGTGTGTGTCTCTCTCTCTGCCAGCACTGGGAGGCCTTTAAGAACATCACAGAGATCTTCATCCTGGTACCAGCTCTTCTGGGTCTGAAGGGGAACCTGGAGATGACCTTGGCTTCCCGACTCTCTACTGCGGTAAGCACACACACACACACACACACACACACACACACACACACATACTGACATACACACAACACACACACACACACACACACATACTGACATACACACAACACACACATACACGCACATAACTATGCACACACATGTACACTACATACGTACAGCCAGACACACCCACATGCATTTAAAGACACTCTCACATGCGTGTATACACACAGACAAACACACACACACACACACACACACAAACACACACACACAAACAAATGGCGCTCTCATTGAGATGTGTGCACAGCCATAGGGCCATATACAAGTGCTGTCTGGAAAAAATGCACACTCTCCCCAAAGCAAACAGCAGGCCACGCTTGCCTGTGTCTCTACCCCTTTTTTTTTAAGCCCCTCCCCTTCCCCCTACCCTCCAGGTCTGGAGTGTGAGGAGAAAAGAATGAGGTGTTCTTAATCTTAGCTCTTTCATAGGGGGGTTATGTAACTGCTGGAGTCTGTGTGTCTGTGGGGACTCAGCAGTTAGCAGGACCTGGTGAAATGGCAGGGTAACACGCACTCGCGCACACACACACACACACACACAACACACACACACACACACACACACACACCACACACACACACACACACACACACACAACACACACAACACACACACACACACACACACACACACACACACACACACACACACACAACACACACAACACACACACACACACACACACACACACACACACACACACACACACACACACACACACTCATAGCCTGACCTCAGCCTTGTGAAACAGGATAATGAAGGCACAGCTGCGATTGCAAACCACAGTGGGGCTGATGGGTAATGTAGTACTTGGGGGGGGGAACTTTCTCGCCCAGACTTGAATGACTCAGCTGCAGGCTGGCTCAGCTTTGATCCATCCTGAGTGCATCTCCTCCACTGTTAGTTACAGAACATCTTCTCCATGCTGAGACAGGAAGGAAGTTCTCAGAGAACAGACTCCAGGAAACATGGACAGGTTCCAGGGGCTCAACTGTGCAATTTTCATAAGAGTGATCTCAGCACAACTCCCATGTTCTCATGCCTTCCCCATTTGCAATGTCTCACTAGTAATGTATGAGGTTGGCTTGTAGTCATCTAGAGGTGTTGGTGGTGGGGAGACAAATTGTTCTGATGACTTAATTTTTGCAAAATTAATGAGCAAACGTGAAATATACAGTATGGTTAAAGTAGCCGGCCAAAAACAGGTGTGTAGTCTGCAGCATATGACATTTTTTCACCCACTAGCCAGAGTGGCTTTTGGATTCTAAAAATCACCAGCCATTTTCAACATTTTTACCAGCCACATTACCTTTTACAAAATAACACAACCTGGTTGGGGAGTAAAAATATTACCAGCCACAATCAAGATTTTAGCAGCATTCGGCTGGTGGCGGGTGTTAATTTGACACCCTGGTAGTCAGCCATTTAGCCCACGGCTGGTGTTTGGGGAACTCCTTGCTTGTGGCTTGTCCTGTTCAGTGCGAGTATGCCTGCAGATTTTCTCACCCTGATGTGTGAGCGCGTGAAACGGGAGTCGGGGAGCGGTGAGGAATTTGCTGGCTCAGCTGTTTTCCCTGGCCTCCCTCGGCCGACGGATCTTTTTCGGAAAAAAGCCTTTGTTGGAGGAAGACCTCCTTCACTAACGGCCTGAATCTGTCCTTTTAACAGGATGAGAGGAGCAGGGAGGAGGTGGGGGGGGGGGAGCAGGAGGAGTTTGGGGTGGGAGGGTCATGTTTTCTTCAGCTCTGTGGCATCGTGTGTTCACTGCCTCCTGCCAAACACCACAGACAGCTGTGAAGAAAACAACCTCGAATCATCACACAGTGCCTTCTTCTCTCCGTCGGTCTCTCTCTACCTCCCTCTCTCTCTCTCTCTCTCTCTCTCTCTCTCTACCATCATTCTGCCTGCCCCCTCCCTCTTTCTTTGTCTGTTCTCCCCCCCCCCCCCCCCCCCCCCCCCACCCCCCCCTGCTGCGTGGTGATGAAGTGGGAGAGACGGAGAGAGAGAATTTCCTCATTATTCCCACAGTTACTGAACCCCCTCTCCCATAGCTGCATATTTCCCATCATGCTGCTGGGTGGTTCATCCTGTACTAGTTCATGGATGGACCCCACAGTCCAGGGTACAGGATTGAATCCTGACCATGTCAGTGGCCGGTAGCCTGACAGGGCAAAGCTAAATTGGTGGTTGAGTGGTCAAGGGAGAGGGAGGGTTCTTTGACACCAGAGCTTCATTACTGAAAGACTCTCAAAGCCTGATATCTGTCAGTCACACGGGAAACAGCGCTGTCTTTGTGCGTCTGTGATATCTGTACATCACGTCTGTCATCTACGTAGGTATCTCTGTAATGTATGACAGCAGGGCGTGTCCATGCTTCAAGGCTTATCCGGACAGTGAGTGGAGATATTGCATGTGAGAATGCTGGAATACTTCCTGGTCTGGCGAATACCAGAATGCCTGCTCTCCTCGTTGCCATAGATACGGAATGTTCGAATGAGTGTAACGGTTCTGGTCTCCCCCTGTCACAGGTCAACGTGGGTAAGATGGACTCTCCCATGAGAAGTGGAACTTGATCATCGGAAACCTGGCACTCAAGCAGGTAAAACCAAGTTCCCCTCTGTTACTGCCCCGTTAGAACAGGTAAAGCCAAGTTAACCTCTGTTATTGTCCCGTTTGAACAGGTAAAACCAAGTTAACCTCTGTTACTGCCCCGTTAGAACAGGTAAAACCAAGTTAACCTCTGTTACTGCCCCGTTAGAACAGGTAAAACCAAGTTCCCCTCTGTTACTGCCCCGTTAGAACAGGTAAAACCAAGTTAACCTCTGTTACTGTCCCGTTAGAACAGGTAAAACCAAGTTAACCTCTATTTGAGCAATGCACTGCACATGGCAGTGTGTTTTTAGGATCTGGTAAGCCAGTAATGATAGGAATGGACCTTAATGAGCCCAACCTGGAGCTGTAATTTGGCACAATGCGCACACTGTGGACCGCATGGCGCCTCATAGATCATGTGGTACTCCACTTACAGCGTACGGCTTAATGACAGCCTGCACGTCACCATGGGAACCTCGCCCGGCCCGTCCCCGATGAGACCATGCCATGCCTCGGCTGACCCACTTCCAAAATATTCTAATAAATAAAAAAAAATTTAAATAAAAAAACATTTTAGGTGTGAAAAAGCCAAGTAATAAGGCCCACTGTGTACACTTCCTTAATTCTGTCTGTGTACCAAATTATTGATGATGATAATGAAAACGTTCACCGGTAGTCACGCCTCTGTACCCCCAGTACCCCCAGTGACCGGCAACACCCGCGGGTCGAACCCGGAACAGTGCTCAAATACACCTGGGGCCGCACGTATAAACCGTGCTGAGCAGTAAAATGCCCTCAGAACGCTGCGTAAGCGAGTTTCCACGCCGAAATTCAGTTGTATAAAATAAGAGAATCTGCGTACCTCTGCACACGCTGGACACCATACGTACGCAATGTTCGGAGTCAGTGTGATATGGCGAGACCATGGCTGAAAGGCAGGGGGCGAAAATGTAAAACTTTGCTTAAGCAGATTTCCGACTTTCTCCCTGAGCATTCTTTTACGCATTATTTTACTCAGAGTTTTATACATGTGGCCCCTGGAATAACTCTTTAGCCTGTAGGTCACACGGCTGATCCCTGGGAATTTTCAACAAAACAATGTTACAGATAAACAAAATGTACATGATCACAATCAGTTAATTAATAATAATATTGTTCAGTATTGATGGAAATAGATTCATCTTTTTAACTGTCAGCAATCTGCAGGAGTTTAATCAGTGTCTAAAGGGTTAAAGTGTGAAGATTAGTATTTGAGGCAGGTGTGGACCCCTCTCTCTCTGTGGGGGGGGGAACCCCAGGTTGGTTTGTGGGTAGTGAGCAGGTCTCTCTCTGTGGGGGACCCCAGGTTGGTTTGTGGGTAGTGAGCAGGTCTCTCTCTGTGGGGGGGGGAACCCCAGGTTGGTTTGTGGGTAGTGAGCAGGTCTCTCGTCTGTGGGGGGGGAACCCCAGGTTGGTTTGTGGGTAGTGAGCAGGTCTCTCTCTGTGTGGGGGGAACCCCAGGTTGGTTTGTGGGTAGTGAGCAGGTCTCTCTCTGTGGGGGGGGAACCCCAGGTTGGTTTTGTGGGTAGTGAGCAGGTCTCTCTCTGTGGGGGGGGGACCCCAGGTTGGTTTGTGGGTAGTGAGCAGCCTCTCTCTCTCTGTGGGGGGACCCCAGGTTCAGGCCACGGTTGTGGGGTTCTTGGCGGCAGTGGCAGCGGTGGTGTTGGGGTGGATCCCAGAGGGAAAGTTCCAGATGAGCCACGCGGTGCTGCTCTGCTCCAGTAGTGTGGCCACTGCCTTCATCGCCTCACTGCTACAGGGTAAGCCCCGCCCACAACCACACACGCACGCACGCACACACACACACACACACGCACGCATGTACATACGCACACACACGCACACACGCACGCACGCACACACACGCACGCACACACACACACACACACACGCACGCATGTACATACGCACACACACACACACACACACACGCATGTACTTGCATACACACACGCACACACACACACACACACACACACGCACGCACATACGCACACACACACACACACACACACACACGCACGCATGTACATACGCACACACACACACACACACACGCACGCATGTACATACGCACACACACATACACACACGCGGGCACACACACGCACGCATGTACATACACACACGCACACACACATGCACGCATACTCACACTCACACACACACATACACACATGCATGTGTGCACGCATGCACACACACACACACACACACACACACACGCACGCATGTACACGCACACACACTAACACACACACACACACACACACATTTACATATGCACAGCGCAGTGCGTTGGGAATACTGTGGGGATCTTATCTGAGCTGACAGATTCTGTAACACGCTGTACTTTCCAGCTTCCAAGGACACAGAGAAGTGCACTGTTCTTTGCTCTGGAAGCAGAGTGGGAACGCTGTTCTTTGCTCTGGAAGCAGAGTGGGAACGCTGTTCTTTGCTCTGGAAGCAGAGTGGGAACGCTGTTCTTTGCTCTGGAAGCAGAGTGGGAACGCTGTTCTTTGCTCTGGAAGCAGAGTGGGAACGCTGTTCTTTGCTCTGGAAGCAGAGTGGGAACGCTGTTCTTTGCTCTGGAAGCAGAGTGGGAACGCTGTTCTTTGCTCTGGAAGCAGAGTGGGAACGCTGTTCTTTGCTCTGGAAGCAGAGTGGGAACGCTGTTCTTTGCTCTGGAAGCAGAGTGGGAATGCTGTTCTTTGCTCTGGAAGCAGAGTGGGAACGCTGTTCTTTGCTCTGGAAGCACAGTGGGAACGCTGTTCTTTGCTCTGGAAGCAGAGTGGGAACGCTGTTCTTTGCTCTGGAAGCAGAGTGGGAACGCTGTTCTTTGCTCTGGAAGCAGAGTGGGAACGCTGTTCTTTGCTCTGGAAGCAGAGTGGGAACGCTGTTCTTTGCTCTGGAAGCAGAGTGGGAACGCTGTTCTTTGCTCTGGAAGCAGAGTGGGAACGCTGTTCTTTGCTCTGGAAGCAGAGTGGGAACGCTGTTCTTTGCTCTGGAAGCAGAGTGGGAACGCTGTTCTTTGCTCTGGAAGCAGAGTGGGAATGCTGTTCTTTGCTCTGGAAGCAGAGTGGGAACGCTGTTCTTTGCTCTGGAAGCACAGTGGGAACGCTGTTCTTTGCTCTGGAAGCAGAGTGGGAACGCTGTTCTTTGCTCTGGAAGAAGAGTGGGAACGCTGTTCTTTGCTCTGGAAGCAGAGTGGGAACGCTATTCTTTGCTCTGGAAGCAGAGTGGGATGGCTGTTCTTTGCTCTGGAAGCAGAGTGGGAACGCTGTTCTTTGCTCTGGAAGCAGAGTGGGAACGCTGTTCTTTGCTCTGGAAGCAGAGTGGGAACGCTGTTCTTTGCTCTGGAAGCAGAGTGGGAATGCTGTTCTTTGCTCTGGAAGCAGAGTGGGAATGCTGTTCTTTGCTCTGTCTGTTGCTATGAGCTCAGAATCAACTGTTATTATGACCTGTGACCTCTTGGCTTTGTGGAACATGCCATTCCACATGCCATTCTGAATTGTATAACGGCTAACTCAGCGCTAGCATATTTCTGTCTGTTTGAATATGGCCACGGTACAGCAGAGTGACCCCAGGAAATTATTGATTCAGACTTCCAGTTGTACTTCCTGTCTCCAGCTGTACTTCCTGTTTCTGTCTGATGGCAGGTATCATCATGGTGGGCGTGATCGTTGGCTCCAAGAAGACGGGCATCAACCCTGACAACGTTGCCACGCCCATAGCTGCCAGCTTCGGGGACCTGATCACATTAGCAATCCTAGCATGGATCAGCCAGGGCCTGTACATCTGTCTGGGTGAGAGAGAGAGAGAGAGAGAGGGAGAGAGGGAGAGAGGGAGAGAGAGAGAGCAGGTGTGGACCCCTCTCTCTTCAGCAAATTGGCTTTCTACCGAAACACTACACAACTGTCATGTTTATCACCCAATACAACCTAATTAATCTAAATTTTTGCATGCTTTATCGATTTTAATAAGGCATTTGATTCTATTTGGCAAGTGGGATTATATTGTAAAATTCTCCAAAGTTGTGTAAGGGGTAAAGTGTATGACATAATCAATTTAATTTATGTAAATAATAAGGGTGGAGTAAAAATTGGCAATAAAAGAACAGATTTCTCACTCAAGGACAAGGTGTTTTTCAGGGATGGAACTCTCTTTAATATCTATATTAATGAGTTAGTGGTGCTGTTGGAACTATCTGCAACCCCTGGCCTAACCCTAACAACAAGGAAACTAAATTCTTGCTCTATGCAGATGACCTGGTGTTGCTGTCACCCACAGAACAAGGGCTAACACGGATCAGCACTGCTTTACAATCACAAATTGAGTGAACCAAATAATTAAACAAACAAAATCTGGAACATTGGAATAATCAAACCAAAACACAAAACAAACTTAATTGAAATTTTGTCCTTAAATCTAGAATAGTAATTTTCTCTGCCTTGTGTGTCTCTGCTCAGACGCCCACCCGTACGTCTCCACGCTGGTGTGCGGGTTCTTCCTCTCCCTGACCCCGTTGTGCATCGTCATCTCCTCCAAACACCCAGCGAGCCGCACGCTGCTCTACTCCGGCTGGGAGCCTGTCATCACTGCCATGATCATCAGCAGGTAAGCCCCTCCCCCAGCCTGCAGCACCCAATCATATCTGCAGGACTACAGCCTGCAGGTGCCCTGTTCACCAGAGGGGGCGCTGTTTTGCAGTAAGGGGGGAATGCCCTGGTCTCTCTCCCTGGGCTCTCATACAGTGGGGTTTAGTAGTGTTTTAGCTGGATACACCAGCCAAGTTCCCCACTCATTACGCACAACCCCTATGGAAAAAGAATATGCTGCAGTATATTGTAAATATATCAAAATTATCTTCACAATATATTTAAAATATACTGCAGTATATTACATTTCCATATGGGAATACTAATGATATGGAAGGGATGTGCAGAATTTTTGTGTTAATTTAAAATAAAATGGATTTTAATGAAACAAGGATCTTTCTTTCTCCAGCATCGGAGGGCTCATCCTGGACAAGACGGTGTCGGACCCAAACCTGGCGGGTATCGTGGTGTACACGCCAGTGATTAACGGTGAGTGGGGGGGTCTGGCTGGGTTCGCAGGCCCCGTTCTCGGGCGCTGATATTGCACTTTATTTTCAGTCCAGATAAATATGGGAATGCCACGTCACACGGAAGCCATTTGCGAAATCACAAAATCATTCTGTGTCTGGGCACTTATCTGGAGCGCATGCTTCACTTCCTGTCTGGAGAGCCTGTGCTTTAGTTCCTTTATATTGTGTGTCCTGTCGCCCTCCAGTGGAGGAGCACCACACATCACACCTTCACCATAAAGACACAAGGACCATAGATGCTCTGTGGGCTCAGTCCATCACAAAGCCACCTGGACCATAGATGTATTGTGCTTGAAGTAGATTTCCTGTGCCTTGCTGTCTCTTTTCAGGGATCGGTGGGAACCTGGTTGCCATCCAGGCCAGTCGGATCTCCACATACCTGCACTTCCACAGCGCACCTGGCGAGATCCCGGAGGAGGCCAAGGGTTGCTATTACCCCGGCCGTACCTTCTGTGGTACAGGTAACAGTGAATGCTGCACACCTGTAGGGAGTGTGTGTTGTACTGCTGCACACCTGTAGGGAGTGTGTGTAGTACTGCTGCACACCTGTAGGGAGTGTGTGTTGTACTGCTGCACACCTGTAGGGAGTGTGTGTAGTACTGCTGCACACCTGTATGGAGTGTGTGTTGTACTGCTGCACACCTGTATGGAGTGTGTGTAGTACTGCTGTACACCTGTATGGAGTGTGTGTTGTACTGCTGCACACCTGTAGGGCGTGTGTGTTGTACTGCTGTACACCTGTATGGAGTGTGTGTTGTACTGCTGCACACCTGTAGGGAGTGTGTGTTGTACTGCTGCACACCTGTAGGGAGTGTGTGTTGTACTGCTGCACACCTGTAGGGAGTGTGTGTTGTACTGCGGCACACCTGTAGGGTGTGTGTGTTGTACTGCTGCACACCTGTAGGGAGTGTGTGTTGTACTGCTGCACACCTGTAGGGAGTGTGTGTAGTACTGCTGCACACCTGTATGGAGTGTGTGTTGTACTGCTGCACACCTGTAGGGAGTGTGTGTTGTACTGCGGCACACCTGTAGGGAGTGTATGTTGTACTGCTGCACACCTGTAGGGAGTGTGTGTTGTACTGCTGCACACCTGTAGGGAATGTGTGTTGTACTGCTGTACACCTGTATGGAGTGTGTGTTGTACTGCTGCACACCTGTAGGGAGTGTGTGTTGTACTGCTGCACACCTGTATGGAGTGTGTGTTGTACTGCTGCACACCTGTAGGGAGTGTATGTTGTACTGCTGCACACCTGTAGGGAGTGTGTGTTGTACTGCGGCACACCTGTATGGAGTGTATGTTGTACTGCGGGACACCTGTAGGGAGTGTGTGTTGTACTGCTGCACACCTGTATGGAGTGTGTGTTGTACTGCTGCACACCTGTAGGGCGTGTGTGTTGTACTGCTGTACACCTGTAGGGAGTGTGTGTTGTACTGCTGCACACCTGTAGGGAGTGTATGTTGTACTGCTGCACACCTGTAGGGAGTGTGTGTTGTACTGCGGCACACCTGTATGGAGTGTATGTTGTACTGCGGGACACCTGTAGGGAGTGTGTGTTGTACTGCTGCACACCTGTATGGAGTGTGTGTTGTACTGCTGCACACCTGTAGGGCGTGTGTGTTGTACTGCTGTACACCTGTAGGGAGTGTGTGTTGTACTGCTGCACACCTGTATGGAGTGTGTGTTGTACTGCTGTACACCTGTAGGGAGTGTGTGTTGTACTGCGGCACACCTGTAGGGAGTGTGTGTTGTACTGCTGCACACCTGTAGGGAGTGTGTGTTGTACTGCGGCACACCTGTAGGGAGTGTATGTTGTACTGCTGCACACCTGTAGGGAGTGTGTGTTGTACTGCTGTACACCTGTATGGAGTGTGTGTTGTACTGCTGCACACCTGTAGGGAGTGTATGTTGTACTGCTGCACACCTGTATGGAGTGTGTGTTGTACTGCTGCACACCTGTAGGGAATGTGTGTTGTACTGCTGCACACCTGTAGGGCGTGTGTGTTGTACTGCTGTACACCTGTAGAGTGTGTGTTGTACTGCTGCACACCTGTAGGGAGTGTGTGTTGTACTGCTGCACACCTGTATGGAGTGTGTGTTGTACTGCTGCACACCTGTATGGAGTGTGTGTTGTACTGCTGCACACCTGTATGGAGTGTGTGTTGTACTGCTGCACACCTGTAGGGAGTGTGTGTTGTACTGCTGCACACCTGTAGGGAGTGTGTGTTGTACTGCTGCACACCTGTATGGAGTGTGTGTTGTACTGCTGCACACCTGTAGGGAGTGTGTGTTGTACTGCTGCACACCTGTAGGGCGTGTGTGTTGTACTGCGGCACACCTGTAGGGCGTGTGTGTTGTACTGCTGCACACCTGTAGGGAGTGTGTGTTGTACTGCTGCACACCTGTATGGAGTGTGTGTTGTACTGCGGCACACCTGTAGGGCGTGTGTGTTGTACTGCGGCACACCTGTAGGGCGTGTATGTAGTATAAGACGTTCATCTTCAAGAGAAGGCCTGTGATTGGTCCTGTGATGTCTGCCACTGATGATTTAATGTTCCTTCCCACCTCCCCCACCAAGGAGCCAATCACCGTTCAGCCCAGGTGCTCCTCCTATTGGTCCTCCCTGGTCACCTGATCTTCCTCTACACCATCCACCTGATGAAGAGTGGCCACACCACCCTCACACCCATCTTCATGACGGTGTACCTGGCCGCTGCTCTGCTGCAGGTAAGACCAGGCGGCCATGTTTATTAGCGCAGGATTACCAGACGCCTTCCCCAAGGTCAGCAGCTTCACTAAATACAGTATTTACTGGCTGTTTTGTTGTATCACCTGTTTCTATATTTCATTTTGTAGTCGGCTGTATTCTGTAGCCTGTAATTCGCCTCTATTGTTACTCCGGGCAACAGAAATACTTACAGCCATGTAGTGGTGGTGAGTTTATCAGATGCGTCACCACAACTGCAGTCAAAACTCCAGTCATCCGGGCTGCTGGGGAGCTCATTCGGTAAAAGCACCACTGGATGCAAAGCCAATTGTGTACTGCCCCTGGAGGGCAGCCGGTCAGTCAGCACTGCCCCGGGAGGGCAGCCGGTCAGTCAGCACTGCACCAGGAGGGCGGCCGGTCAGTCAGCCCTGGCACAGATCTACTGTGAATGGCAGCCCTCCAGGGGCAGTGCTGACTGACCGGCAGCCCTCCAGGGGCAGTGCTGACTGACCGGCTGCCCTCCAGGGGCAGTGCTGACTGACCGGCAGCCCTCCAGGGGCAGTGCTGACTGACCGGCAGCCCTCCAGGGGCAGTGCTGACTGACCGGCTGCCCTCCAGGGGCAGTGCACAATTGGCTTTGCGACGTTCAAAGGTTGTAAATGTCTCTCTGAGGTGTGTAGATGTGTAGTGTAATGTGTGTGTGTTTCTGGGGTGTGTAGATGTGTGTGAGTGTGTGTGTGTGTTTGTGTGTTTGTGTGTTTGTCTCTCAGGTGTGTACGTGTGTAATGATGTTGTGTGTGTGTCTCAGGTGTGTAGTGATGTTGTGTGTGTGTCTCTCAGGTGTGTACATGTGTAGTGTAGTGATGTTGTGTATGTGTGTGTCTCAGGTGTGTAGATGTGTAATGATGTTGTGTGTCTCTCAGGTGTGTACATGTGTAGTGATGTTGTGTGTCTCTCAGGTGTGTAGATGTGTACTGATGTTGTGTGTCTCTCAGGTGTGTAGATGTGTAATGATGTTGTGTGTCTCTCAGGTGTGTAGATGTGTAATGATGTTGTGTGTCTCTCAGGTGTGTAGATGTGTAATGATGTTGTGTGTGTCTCATGTGTGTAGATGTGTAATGATGTTGTGTGTCTCTCAGGTGTGTAATGATGTTGTGTGTGTTTCTCAGGTGTGTAATGATGTTGTGTGTTTCTCAGGTGTGTAATGATGTTGTGTGTGTTTCTCAGGTGTTCACCCTGCTCTCTATAGCAGACTGGGTGTGTAGTTGTGTAATGATGTTGTGTGTGTTTGTCTCAGGTGTGTAATGATGTTGTGTCTCTCAGGTGTTCACCCTGCTCTCTATAGCAGACTGGGTGTGTAGTTGTGTAATGATGTTGTGTGTGTGTGTCTCAGGTGTGTAATGATGTTGTGTGTGTTTCTCAGGTGTTCACCCTGCTCTCTATAGCAGACTGGGTGTGTAGTTGTGTAATGATGTTGTGTGTGTGTGTCTCAGGTGTGTAATGATGTTGTGTCTCTCAGGTGTTCACCCTGCTCTCTATAGCAGACTGGGTGTGTAGTTGTGTAATGATGTTGTGTGTTTGTCTCTCAGGTGTGTACGTGTGTAATGATGTTGTGTGTGTGTCTCAGGTGTGTAGTGATGTTGTGTGTGTGTGTCTCAGGTGTGTAATGATGTTGTGTCTCTCAGGTGTTCACCCTGCTCTCTATAGCAGACTGGGTGTGTAGTTGTGTAATGATGTTGTGTGTGTGTGTCTCAGGTGTGTAATGATGTTGTGTCTCTCAGGTGTTCACCCTGCTCTCTATAGCAGACTGGGTGTGTAGTTGTGTAATGATGTTGTGTGTGTGTGTCTCAGGTGTGTAATGATGTTGTGTCTCTCAGGTGTTCACCCTGCTCTCTATAGCAGACTGGGTGTGTAGTTGTGTAATGATGTTGTGTCTCTCAGGTGTTCACCCTGCTCTCTATAGCAGACTGGGTGTGTAGTTGTGTAGTGATGTTGTGTGTGTGTGTCTCAGGTGTGTAATGATGTTGTGTCTCTCAGGTGTTCACCCTGCTCTCTATAGCAGACTGGATGGTTCACTCTATGTGGCGAAGCGGGAAAGATCCGGACAGTTTCTCCATCCCGTACCTGACAGCCCTGGGAGACCTGCTGGGCACCGCCCTGCTGGCACTAAGCTTCCACTTCCTGTGGGTGATTGGAGACCAGGACAGCGACGTGGGCGACTGAGGCAGGACGGCCTGTCAGAGGGGGGGCGCTTTACCCCTGACCGTCCTGTCTGCACCCCCAAAACCAAACCCCTGCTGCTGGCCTGCCGTGTGTCTGACTGAACTCCCGTCTGCTCCTGACGCCGGCATGTTATCACCCTGGGAGGAGAGGTGACCCAGCCAATGAGATGCCACCCCTGGGGGTCACATGACAAAGCATTTCTCAAAGGTACCAAACGCAGGATGGGTGGGAGGGACTTAGACTCGCAGCGGGTGTTGTGATTGGCTCCTCTGCAGCGGTGGTTCTGTTCCTCTTTGAAATTAACCCGTTTTAGTGCTGCAGGGTACTTAGTCCAGTTGGACGTGGAGATGACTCTGTTTTGGCTGCGGCTTCCATCCTATCAGGGTCTAAAAAACTCTGTTGGACGGCATAAATAAGCAGCTTGTTAATGTTAGATTTTTTAATATGGTGGGATTAACAGCTTTGGACACTGCTCATATGATCCTGTACAGTCTGTGTGTCTCTGTATGCAAATACTTGTTGCTTTAGCTGTTTACTGTCAGAACCACGGAGCTCCGCCCACTTCACATGAGCACTGTGGGACTCCACCCCTTTCACATTCCACATAATTTCTGTAGAGCTCCGCCCCTTTCAGATCAGAACTGTGGAGCTCCGCCCCTTTCACATCAGAACTGTGGAGCTCCACCCCCTCACATCGGAACTGTGGAGCTCCGCCCCTTTCACATCAGAACTGTGGAGCTCCGCCCCCCTCACATCAGAACTGTGGAGCTCCGCCCCCTCACATCAGAACTGTGGAGCTCCACCCCCTCACATCGGAACTGTGGAGCTCTGCCCCCTCACATCAAGAACTGTGGAGCTCCGCCCCCTCACATCAAGAACTGTGGAGCTCCGCCCCCTTACATCAGCATGCAGGCTCTCATTGGTGCACCAGGTGTCCACAGCCAATGGTGAAGCCCTAACCCAGTCAAGCAAGATTAATGTTTTACTCAACCATTGTTTACATGTATGCTAATCAATATTATTCAAATGTATGTATCTCACAATATTCACTGGTCAAGGAGGGGTAATTGTAAGTTTTCTTTTTTTTTGTCCAAATATACATTACCATTCTACACACTCACAAATAAAGGTACAGTGGAGGTACATTTTCTACTTTAAGGAACAAATTTCCCAAATGTATCCCGAAAGTACAATAATGTTCTATTTGGGTACTAATAAGTACATTATCAAGCAAAAAAGGTACAAATTAATTATGTATTGCTGGTCAGGGGTATAATCTTATGTACCTATAGGGTAACACCCCAGTGACAGGTGTTTGTACCTTTTTAGGTACTTTCCGTACCTTTTCTTTTCTGAGTGCATGAACACAGTTTAGTTATTTACATTCCACTGTTTGTGACCATGGCAACAGCTGTCTGATTGCCATCATGCTTTTGTAAAGCTCAATAAATATCCACCATTTTGGTACTGAACACTGACCTTGTGTTTGTGTGTGACTCTGTGACTGAGAGATGAGGTGTTAAGATGGAGGATTTGGGGTGACTGCCTGAACAGCTGCTGGTTTGGTAAGGAGCAGCTTTGTTAAGGAGCAGCTGCAGTGTGTTTTCTCCTGACAATGACAAAGCTGTCGCTCTGGCCCCGTCCTTCTCATAGACCCGGATATAATACACAGGAAAATGTTCCATGTAAAGTCAGCTACGTATCATCCTTGTTGGACCCAAAAACGAATATGAGTAATGGGATTTATGAAGAATTATGAGGTTATGAGAACTTGCACTGTTGTGTGAAGTTAAACTCCAACAGGCTAATTTAAGCTTTGGGGCCTTAGCTGTGTGCTGCAAAGGTAATGGTGAGATAAAAAGCCCATTGAATTCTCCTCAGCAGGTATGGATAGAGACAGAGGCTGACGCAGGTATGCTGACCTGGAAAGTGCTTTTTATGAATGAAGCAC
Source organism: Synaphobranchus kaupii (assembly GCA_029718625.1). Lineage (NCBI taxonomy): Eukaryota > Metazoa > Chordata > Actinopteri > Anguilliformes > Synaphobranchidae > Synaphobranchus > Synaphobranchus kaupii. Next base: position 5,860,068 of record CM056377.1, on the reverse strand, counting down.
ACGGGTTCCACAATGGGGTTCCACAATGGGGTCCCACATAAGAGTCCCACACGGGTCACATCCAGGACCGCTGCCGGTCTGAAAAACTCAGTTGGAAGGCATATTCGTGGGGGAATTTTCACTCACATAGCGATTCTACACAAAAACTGCCTCTCTACACATTTCCAACATTCCCTGCTGGGGATCTGGAGAATCCTGACTTCTCAGCCGTTCAGTTGCAGTTTGCTTCATTTTAATTTAATTTGAACCTATAGATGTTTTCTAATAACTTCATGATAACCCCATAGATATGAACGCAGATCTGTAAGAACTCTGAAGCATTCCCTGCTCTGATGATAATGCTGACAAAATACACATAATTTGTTGTTATACTTACACTCTTAATCTATGAGCAGTTAATGCTTGGGAAGCTAATTATCAAAACCTTAACACTAGGTGCAGGGATGTCTTTTTGTGCCATAGCCCAGTTGATGAAGCTGCTATTTTCCTAGCAAAAGGTCACTCAAATCTAATGTTCCTTACTTTGAAACCATGGAAATAGTTTGCAAAGCCATTCTTTTATAACTAGGTTTGGTATAACTAATTGCTCTTTACAGCTGTATGAAGACAAATAAAGACAAACTGAATATTACAGAGGGCTGAAGTGTCTCTAGTAGTACAAGGACAAACACACAAATCATTCTCCGGACTACATTTGCAAGCCTTTTCCAATTATCAGCCAATCAAAAACACCTAAAGCCTCAACTAATAGTTTATCACAGGCAATAAATAAAAGAAAACTGGGTAGTGAACATTGAGTGTCTTGTCTTTTCATGAACCAGATTTTTGTAGTTTAGAAAGATGGACTCAGGTGGAATCCGTAACAAATCTGTTTCTTTTTTTAAACACACTGGACAGGATTTTTAATGCACGTATTTATTCCTTTTGGGGTGGTTTGTTTTGCTTGGACATTGTAGTTGCAGCCGTACATTTTCTTGTATTTTTGTAGAATATTTGAACACAACCATCAAGAGCAACATCAACAGGCAGAATCATTGAAGGGGTTTGAAATGTGTGGAGTATGTCTCCCTCTAATGGACAGAAAGTGCCTCTGCAGTACAATCAGCTGCCAGACCAGCGCTGCGCATTAAACCCCATTATAGTGTAAAGAAGCAGCCTGTTGGTGTGACTACCAACCAGAAAGAACCTGGCTGCTGTTTAGCATGTGAAAAAAATAAATGATCTATTGAGTTTTTGTGGCTGCTTGCATTTCTACATTTTCCCACTGTTTATAGTCTAGCATTTAGATTGTGAGCTTCAGTATGAGACACAAACTCAGTGCAGCAAGGAAGGACACTTTTCAGAGCCAGATGCTTGTTACACTACAAGGTCATTTCTACATCGTTCTCATGTAATCATAGAAAGCACCCAGGGTGGCATAACCAAGGGTCTCCTGATTAGACTTGGCCATTTAGTTTTAATTGATCAATAGGTATAAAAGCTAGAGGAGTTGGAGTTTCAGCTTAGATTAAATGGTTCCCTATGGGATGGAACATTCAAAACGTAACGCTTGTCTGAGTATGCAACAGTAACTAAGAGGGGGCGGGGCTTAGCAAAGGGTCAATTGCCATTAAACCGTACCATTTGCAGGAAATAAGCCTCACCAGAGCAGACCGTTAAGCTGTGTTTGGAGACAGCTAAGCGCTACATGCAGCGATCATTTTGAACACCATGTAAACGGTTTGTTAAAAAGGATGAACTACTAAGGCAAGTTCCAAACCTGCACAAGCCAGCTAATGGGAATTCTAGAAAAGCTAGATTTAAATATTGGTGAAATTGCCTTTGTAACCAAATATTGATTTTGTGGCAACATTGTCCGGTTCCTCCTGCTGCTAGAACATAAAGGGGAATTTAATTCCTGCAGGCATAGCACTGCAATAGACCAAGGCAAATTAAACATGCATTTCATCCGGAAAAGGAAATATGCTACAATTGGTTATTGGGGGAAGACTCAGAAGCTCCAGAAACTCACCAAGCAGCCTCCTATTTAAAAACCCACCGCCATCTATGGACAAAGCACAATACCAAGTGGACTGCAAATAGTCACAGGACACCGCAAAAACAGAAACCGCAAACTAATTTCTTCCAGTTTATTAAAATCAAAGCAGGACAGAAAACTGTTAAGCAATCATACAAAATGTTCAAGCATTAAAGTCTGAACTTCCGCAGACAAGATTTGGCAAGTGGAATCTCGCTATATGGAAAACCCCTTTGCAAGATGCCAAGCCAATACAATTCCAGATTTAGTTTGCAAAGAATCCTAGACCAGCTTGTAGTCGCCCTTGGGCTTCTCGGTGGCGGCGGTCTCGTCGTCGCCCTTGGGCTTCTCGGTGGCGGCCACGGTCTCGTCGTCGCCCTTGGGCTTCTCGGTGGCGGCCACGGTCTCGTCGTCGCCCTTGGGCTTCTCGGTGGCGGCCACGGTCTCGTCGTCGCCCTTGGGCTTCTCGGTGGCGGCCACGGTCTCGTCGTCGCCCTTGGGCTTCTCGGTGGCGGCCACGGTCTCGTCGTCGCCCTTGGGCTTCTCGGTGGCGGCCACGGTCTCGTCGTCGCCCTTGGGCTTCTCGGTGGTGGCCACGGTCACGTCGTCGCCCTTGAACTTCTCGGCGACGGTGGCGGCGGCGGTGGTGGAGGACACCAAACGCCCCTCAACGTGTGGATAACCTTAAATTAAACCCCAAAGTTAACCATACAAGTCACATAGCAAATGCTCAGATTAGACTGCACTACCACAATGTATTCCTGAATCAGCTAGTCTCAAATGCACACGGCCCACAACACTGAAAATGGCTTCCAAAAAATAATTTTTTAAAAACACAGATTCAACTGGCACAACAAACTTCCCTAAACACCAACCAAAAATAAAATTACCTCCACATAACAGCAAGCTCAGCAGTGCCAATTGTAGCCACAACATCATTGTAATCACACTAAGAGTGCTTTGTGCATTCAACTACACCCAAGAATCCTTATTTATATACCGTTTCACTACAAACTCTACCAGGTGATTCCAATGAAGATGTTGTTTTTCTCGTTAAGGCGAAATAGGCATCTTTTATCCACAAATACCAAATAATACAAATGATGCAAATCTGATCCTCAATTCAAAGAGCCTTGGCCATATATATAGACAATGTGATGATAATGCATTCATTCATTCTTGATTTATGGGGGGGGGGGGGGCGAATAAATATTCACTGAAAAGTTGCTTCTTCAATTGACACACCTGTCTTGCATAATTGGCTAGAGTTTTTACTGCATAATTTTCAACTGCGTCGAACAAATCAAGACACCTTTCCAATCCAATCTAGCCCTGACTAGATCTGCAAGCCTTTTCCAATTATCCAATTATTAGCCAATCAAACACACCTAAAGCCTCAATTGATAGCGGACAGAAGTTTATCACAGCCAAAAAAATCCACGAGGGTTTGAGATATGTGGAGTCTGTCTCCCTCTACTGGACAAAAAGTGCCTCTGCAGCAGAACAGTCAACCGCTCGACCAGCATAACAGGCATTATTATTATCATCACAATTACTAGAAAACAAGCACTTCAGTACTTTGATGAGTACTCACATGCAAAACACCAGCGTGTAGCTGGTGTTTTGCATGTGAGAATGGGAAATTCTGTTTTGAAATTTGAATGTTTTTTCTTTTTAATCAGAAGGTGCATCTGTCTTCTGAACAAACTCGATTGGTGATTTGGGGATTGTAGTTTTCTAAAAGCAGAAGGACCTGAGGCTCTCAAACCCTTGCAAACCCTGGGCTGCATCCCAATATTCCTCACTCCCCACCTCCTTTCCTCAACTCCCCCAATACCACTCCTCTCCTACCCGGTAGTATGCAAAACTGACTGAATGTTTCAAGTACAAGTATTTGCATGTACAGTAATAATAATAATAATAATGCATTCAATTTCTATAGCGCTTTTCCAGGTACTCAAAGTGCTTTACAGTTTAAAATTACACACAGTAAAATTATTTAATAAGTAGTTAATAAAAAATAATAATAAAAAATAAAAATAAAAAATAAAAAAATAAAATAAAATAAAATAAAATAATTAAGACAGATAAAAAGAAGGAGTATCATTTAAAATTTCAGTCATGGGATAGAGGGGAGGATGTTTAACAGGGGAAAGCCAGTTTGAAGAGGTGGGTTTTGAGAGCCTGTTTGAAGGATGGTAGGGTGGTTGCCAGACGGATGTGGATGGGGAGGGCATTCCAGAGGGAGGGTGCAGCAACTGAAAAGGCCCTGTCGCCCCAGGTCCGGAGCTTGGTCCTGGGGATTGTCAGATTGTTCGTGTCAGCGGACCTGAGGCGACGGGAAGGAGTGTGACGGGGGAGGAGGTCAGAGAGGTAGGGAGGGGCCAGGTTATTTAGGGCTTTGTAGGTGATGAGCAGTATTTTGTAGTCAATCCTGTGTTTAACCGGGAGCCAGTGGAGGTTGTGGAGGACAGGGGTGATGTGATCTCGGCGACGGGTGGAGGTGAGCAGACGGGCAGCAGAGTTCTGAACGTATTGTAGTTTATTGAGGATTTTGTTGGGTAAACCATAGAGGATGCTATTGCAGTAATCGAGTCTGGAGGTTATGAGGGCATGGATGAGGGTTTCAGCAGCGGAAAGGGACAGGGAGGGGCGGAGGCGGGCAATGTTCCGGAGGTGAAAGAAGGCAGTTTTGGTGATGTGGTTGACGTGCGGTAGGAATGAGAGGGTGGGGTCGAGGATGATGCCGAGGTTGCGGACATGGGTGGAGGGGGGTGACGATGGAACCGTCAATGGTGAGAGAGAAGGTCTGGGCGGAGCGGATGAGGGAGTTTGGGCCGATGATGAGTATTTCCGATTTATTGCAGTTGAGTTGGAGAAAGTTCTGTTGCATCCAAGTTTTTATATCAGCAAGGCAGGTGGTGAGGGTGGAGTGGGTGGTTGAGGTGATGGTTTTGGAGGAGAGGTAGAGTTGTGTGTCGTCTGCATAGCAATGGAAGCGGAGGCCATGGCGGCGGAGAATTTGACCCAGGGGAAGTATATACAGGATGAAGAGGGGGGGGCCGAGCACTGATCCTTGGGGGACACCATGAGTGACTGGGGCGGTGGAGGATTGGCAGTGGTTTATGGAGATGTATTGGTGTCTGTTGGAGAGGTAGGAGGTGAACCAGGAGAGGACAGTACCGGAAATGCCAAGGGAGTGAAGGCGTGAGAGGAGGATGGAGTGGTTGATGGTGTCAAAGGCGGCGGTGAGGTCGAGGAGGATAAGGATGGTTAAAGAGCCGGAGTCAGCAGAGAGAAGGATGTCATTAGTGATTTTCAGTAGTGCAGTTTCTGTACTGTGATTGGTGCGGAAGCCGGATTGGAAGGGTTCGTAGAGGTTATTGTTGTGGAGGTGGGTTTTGAGTTGAGCGGCGACAGCTCGCTCAAGGACTTTAGACAGGAAGGGGAGGTTGGATATGGGCCGGTAGTTGTTGGGGATGTCAGGGTCGAGACCAGGTTTTTTTAGAATGGGGGGTAACGGCAGCAAGCTTGAGGGAGGGGGGGACGAGACCAGTGGACAGGGAGGAGTTGATTATGTTGGTGATAAGTGGGGAGAGAGTGGGGAGGCAAGCCTTGACTAGGAAGGTGGGGATAGGGTCGAGGGCACTGGTTGATGACTTCATACTGGTGACTATGGAGGAGAGATCGGATTTGGAGATTGGACTGAAGGATGAGAATGAATGGCTAGGGAGTAGGGGGGGGATCTGGTTGAAGGCATGGGGGGGTGGTGGGGGAGGAGGCAGACAGCTGGCGGTGAATTGTATCGATTTTAGATTGAAAAGATGACAGGAAGGAATTGCATTTGCTGGTGGTGAAGGAGTTAGAGATGGTGTCCATGGGCTTGAGGAGTTTGTTGATAGTGGAGAAGAGAGTTTTGGGGTTGTTGGAGCCAGTTTGGATGATGAAGGAGTAGTGGGAGGAACGAGCGTTGTTGAGGGCATCTTTGTATTGTTGTTGGTGGAATTTGTAGGCATCCAAGTGAACAGTGAGTCCGGTTTTATTGGCAAGTCTTTCAAGTTGGCGGCCCTTGGCTTTGAGTTGGCGGAGTTGATCGGTGTACCAGGGGGCGGAGTGAGTGAAGGAGACGGATTTGGTTTTTGTGGGGGCAATTTCATCAAGACAGGAGGAGAGTGCAGCATTGTAGTTATTAACTAGGTCAGTGCCAGAGGCGTTTGGAGTGAGGGCAGGGTCGGAGATAGTGTCGGCCAAGATGGAAGAGAAGGAGGAGGAGTTTATGGAGTTGAGCTTACGGAATGTGATGGTGCGTTCCTGTTTGACAAGGGGGATGGGAATGACAATGTCCAGGGTGATAGCCAGATGGTCGGAAATTGTGAGGTCAGTGCTGGTGAGGTTGCGGATGGTGATGCCAGAGGTGCAGACCAGATCCAGTGTGTGTCCTTTTCCGTGGGTGGGGAAATCAATGTGTTGGGTGATGTTGAAATAGTGTAAAATGTCCAATAGTTCTATTGTAGTTTTGCAGTCAGGAGAGTCGACATGGATATTGAAGTCACCAAGTAGAAGAATAGATGGAGATATGGCACAGAGCTGGGTTAGGAATTCGGATAGGTCAGAGGGAAATAAGGGGTTTGGTTTGGGGGGACGGTAGATGACAGCAGTGACAAGGGGTTTTGGACCAGACAGTTTAAAAGCAAGATGTTCGAAGGAGGGGGGGGGGAGGGAATGGATATTGCGCTGGTTTTTATTGTTTGTCGGTGAAATGTTGCTATGCCGCCACCGCGCCCATCCTGGCGTGGTTTGTCCATATATGTGTATCCAGCGGGTGCAGTTTGGTTAAGAGAGAAATATTCAGATGGTTTATGCCAGGTTTCAGTTAAGCAGAGAAAGTCCAGTTTGTTGTCAGTGATGAATTCATTGAGAATGGGGCCTTTAGTGTTTAGGGATCGGGTGTTAAAAAGTGCAAATTTGAGATATGATTGTGTCTGGGTGGGCAGGTTTGCTTTGATCAGTGAGCGGAGGGAGGCGGAGTGAACGTGGTGTTTGTTGTGATGACGTAATGAATCTGCGACAGTGCGAGCGGGTGACCAGATAGACGGGATGGAGTAATCAGATGAGTTGTAAACAAAGTATACAATGTACCCGACATTGCGGTTTGCGTCGAGATATTAATTAATATGTGACCATTAATACGTAACTGAGATGTAATCAGCAACATTAGATTAAAACAAAAATATGCGTTTCCGGGGCACGGAGGAGAGGAGGTGGTAGTGGAAGAAAAGAGGGTGCATTTTTCGAGTATTGGGACGCACCCCGTCTCACCTGATGCCTGATGTCCAACAGAAACATCTGGTGTTCAAACACGATCTGCAGTGCCCATCCTATGCCTGAACACGTGGGATTAAATGTACATTACCATTCTACACACTCACAAATAAAGGTACAGTGGAGGTACATTTTCTTCTTTTTAGGAACAAATTTCCCAAATGTATCCCGAAAGTACAATAATGTTCTATTTGGGTACTAATAAGTAAATTTTCAAGCAAAGAAGGTACAAATTAATTATGTATTGCTGGTCAGGGGTACAATTTTATGTACCTATAGCAGAGGTGGGCAACAAGGGCTGTATCCGTTTCTGGTTTTCATGCCAACGTCTGGCCTTAATTACCTAATTAGCCCTAATATTTATGCCATCTGACATTTTAGCTACAATTCTTAATAAGCGCATGAATGACAGCCAAAGACTTGTATCCCTATATAAAACATTTTAATGTGATCTAATCTACCAGCGTTGGTGTAAACAGCCAATTAGCTAATTTAGCTGGGTAATGGGTGGGAACAAAAACCTGCATACACACCGGCCCTCCAGGACTGGAATTGCTTACCCCTGACCTATAGGGTAACACCCCAGTGACAGGTGTTTGTACCTTTTTAGGTACTTTCCGTACCTTTTCTTTCTGAGTGCATGGACACAGTTTAGTTATTTACATTCCATTGTTTGTGACCATGGCAACAGCTGTCTGATTGCCATCATGCTTTTGTAAAGCTCAATAAATATCCACCATTTTGGTACTGAACACTGACCTTGTGTTTGTGTGTGACTCTGTGACTGAGAGATGAGGTGTTAAGATGGAGGATTTGGGGTGACTGCCTGAACAGCTGCTGGTTTGGTAAGGAGCAGCTTTGTTAAGGAGCAGCTGCAGTGTGTTTTCTCCTGACAATGACAAAGCTGTCGCTCTGGCCCCGTCCTTCTCATAGACCCGGATATAATACACAGGAAAATGTTCCATGTAAAGTCAGCTACGTATCATCCTTGTTGGACCCAAAAACGAATATGAGTAATGGGATTTATGAAGAATTATGAGGTTATGAGAACTTGCACTGTTGTGTGAAGTTAAACTCCAACAGGCTAATTTAAGCTTTGGGGCCTTAGCTGTGTGCTGCAAAGGTAAAGGTGAGATAAAAAGCCCATTGAATTCTCCTCAGCAGGGACACACAGCTGTGAATACAGACAGAGGCTGACGCAGGTATGCTGACCTGGAAAGTGCTTTTTATGAATGAAGCACACTGGGGTTCCACAATGGGGTCCCACATAAGAGTCCCACACGGGTCACATCCAGGACCGCTGCCGGTCTGAAAAACTCAGTTGGAAGGCATATTCGTGGGGGAATTTTCACTCACATAGCGATTCTACACAAAAACTGCCTCTCTACACATTTCCAACATTCACTGCTGGGGATCTGGAGAATCCTGACTTCTCAGCCGTTCAGTTGCAGTTCGCTTCATTTTAATTTAATTTGAACCTATAGATGTTTTCTAATAGCTTCATGATAACCCCATAGATATGAACGCAGATCTGTAAGAACTCTGAAGCATTCCCTGCTCTGATGATAATGCTGACAAAATACACACATAATTTGTTGTTATACTTACACTCTTAATCTATGAGCAGTTAATGCTTGGGAAGCTAATTATCAAAACCGTAACACTAGGTGCAGGGATGTCTTTTTGTGCCATAGCCCAGTTGATGAAGCTGCTATTTTCCTAGCAAAAGGTCACTCAAATCTAATGTTCCTTACTTTGAAACCATGGAAATAGTTTGCAAAGCCATTCTTTTATAACTAGGTTTGGTATAACTAATTGCTCTTTACAGCTGTATGAAGACAAATAAAGACAAACTGAATATTACAGAGGGCTGAAGTGTCTCTAGTAGTACAAGGACAAACACACAAATCATTCTCCGGACTACATTTGCAAGCCTTTTCCAATTATCAGCCAATCAAAAACACCTAAAGCCTCAAATAATAGTTTATCACAGGCAATAAATAAAAGAAAACTGGGTAGTGAACATTGAGTATCTTGTCTTTTCATGAACCAGATTTTTGTAGTTTAGAAAGATGGACTCAGGTGGAATCCGTAACAAATCTGTTTCTTTTTTTAAACACACTGGACAGGATTTTTAATGCACATATTTATTCCTTTTGGGGTGGTTTGTTTTGCTTGGACATTGTAGTTGCAGCCGTACATTTTCTTGTATTTTTGTAGAATATTTGAACACAACCATCAAGAGCAACATCAACAGGCAGAATCATTGAAGGGGTTTGAAATGTGTGGAGTCTGTCTCCCTCTAGTGGACAGAAAGTGCCTCTGCAGTACAATCAGCTGCCAGACCAGCGCTGCGCATTAAACCCCATTATAGTGTAAAAAAGCAGCCCGTTGGTGTGACTACCAGCCAGAAAGAACCTGGCTGCTGTTTAGCATGTGAAAAAAATAAATGATCTATTGAGTTTTTGTGGCTGCTTGCATTTCTACATTTTCCCACTGTTTATAGTCTAGCATTTAGATTGTAAGCTTCAGTATGAGACACAAACTCAGTGCAGCAAGGAAGGACACTTTTCAGAGCCAGATGCTTGTTACACTACAAGGTCATTTCTACATAGTTCTCATGTAATCATAGAAAGCACCCAGGGTGGTGCTTGGAGTTGCAGCTTAGATTAAATGGTTCCCTATGGGATGGAACATTCAAAACGTAACGCTTGTCTGAGTATGCAACAGTAACTAAGAGGGGGCGGGGCTTAGCAAAGGGTCAATTGCCATTAAACCGTACCATTTGCAGGAAATAAGCCTCACCAGAGCAGACCGTTAAGCTGTGTTTGGAGACAGCTAAGCGCTACATGCAGCAATCATTTTGAACACCATGTAAACGGTTTGTTAAAAAGGATGAACTACTAAGGCAAGTTCCAAACCTGCACAAGCCAGCTAATGGGAATTGATTTTGTGGCAACATTGTCCGGTTCCTCCTGCTGCTAGAACATAAAGGGGAATTTAATTCCTGCAGGCATAGCACTGCAATAGACCAAGGCAAATTAAACATGCATTTCATCCGGAAAAGGAAATATGCTACAATTGGTTATTGGGGAAGACTCAGAAGCTCCAGAAACTCACCAAGCAGCCTCCTATTTAAAAACCCACCGCCATCTATGGACAAAGCACAATACCAAGTGGACTGCAAATAGTCACAGGACACCGCAAAAACAGAAACCGCAAACTAATTTCTTCCAGTTTATTAAAATCAAAGCAGGACAGAAAACTGTTAAGCAATCATACAAAATGTTCAAGCATTAAAGTCTGAACTTCCGCAGACAAGATTTGGCAAGTGGAATCTCGCTATATGGAAAACCCCTTTGCAAGATGCCAAGCCAATACAATTCCAGATTTAGTTTGCAAAGAATCCTAGACCAGCTTGTAGTCGCCCTAGGGCTTCTTGGGCTTCTCGGTGGCGGCGACGGTCTCGTCGTCGCCCTTGGGCTTCTCGGTGGCGGCGACGGTCTCGTCGTCGCCCTTGGGCTTCTCGGTGGCGGCGACGGTCTCGTCGTCGCCCTTGGGCTTCTCGGTGGCGGCGACGGTCTCGTCGTCGCCCTTGGGCTTCTCGGTGGCGGCGACGGTCTCGTCGTCGCCCTTGGGCTTCTCGGTGGCGGCGACGGTCTCGTCGTCGCCCTTGGGCTTCTCGGTGGCGGCGACGGTCTCGTCGTCGCCCTTGGGCTTCTCGGTGGCGGCGACGGTCTCGTCGTCGCCCTTGGGCTTCTCGGTGGCGGCGACGGTCTCGTCGTCGCCCTTGGGCTTCTCGGTGGCGGCCACGGTCTCGTCGTCGCCCTTGGGCTTCTCGGTGGCGGCCACGGTCTCGTCGTCGCCCTTGGGCTTCTCGGTGGCGGCCACGGTCTCGTCGTCGCCCTTGGGCTTCTCGGTGGCGGCCACGGTCTCGTCGTCGCCCTTGGGCTTCTCGGTGGCGGCGACGGTCTCGTCGTCGCCCTTGGGCTTCTCGGTGGCGGCGACGGTCTCGTCGTCGCCCTTGGGCTTCTCGGTGGCGGCCACGGTCTCGTCGTCGCCCTTGGGCTTCTCGGTGGCGGCCACGGTCTCGTCGTCGCCCTTGGGCTTCTCGGTGGCGGCCACGGTCTCGTCGTCGCCCTTGGGCTTCTCGGTGGCGGCCACGGTCTCGTCGTCGCCCTTGGGCTTCTCGGTGGCGGCCACGGTCTCGTCGTCGCCCTTGGGCTTCTCGGTGGTGGCGACGGTCACGTCGTCGCCCTTGGGCTTCACGGCGACGGTGGTGGAGGACACCAAACGCCCCTCAACGTGTGGATAACCTTAAATGAAACCCCAAGGTTAACCATACAAGTCACATAGCAAATGCTCAGATTAGACTGCACTACCACAATGTATTTCTGAATCAGCTAGTCTCAAATGCACACACGGCCCACAACACTGAAGATGGCTTCCAAAAAAGAATTTTTTAAAAACCTAGAAAGATTCAACTGGCACAACAAACTTCCCTAAACACCAACCAAAAATAAAATTACCTCCACATAACAGCAAGCTCAGCAGTGCCAATTGTAGCCACAACATCATTGTAATCACACTAAGAGTGCTTTGTGCATTCAACTACACCCAAGAATCCTTATCTTATATACCGTTTCATTACAAACTCTACCAGGTGATTCCAATGAAGATGTTGTTTTTCTCGTTAAGGCGAAATAGGCATCTTTTATCCACAAATACCAAATAATACAAATGATGCAAATCTGATCCTCAATTCAAAGAGCCTTGGCCATATATATAGACAATGTGATGATAATGCATTCATTCATTCTTGATTTATGGGGGGGGGGGGACGAATAAATATTCACTGAAAAGTTGCTTCTTCAATTGACACACCTGTCTTGCATAATTGGCTAGAGTTTTTACTGCATAATTTTCAACTGCGTCGAACAAATCAAGACACCTTTCCAATCCAATCTAGCCCTGACTAGATCTGCAAGCCTTTTCCAATTATCCAATTATTAGCCAATCAAACACACCTAAAGCCTCAATTGATAGCGGACAGAAGTTTATCACAGCCAAAAAAATCCACGAGGGTTTGAGATATGTGGAGTCTGTCTCCCTCTACTGGACAAAAAGTGCCTCTGCAGCAGAACAGTCAACCGCTCGACCAGCATAACAGGCATTATTATTATCATCACAATTACTAGAAAACAAGCACTTCAGTACTTTGATGAGTACCAGCAGGGCAGCGTGTAGCTGGTGTTTTGCACGCGAGAATGGGAAATTCTGTTTTGAAATTTGAATGTTTTTTCTTTTTAATCAGAAGGTGCATCTGTCTTCTGAACAAACTCGATTGGTGATTTGGGGATTGTAGTTTTCTAAAAGCAGAAGGACCCGAGGCTCTCAAACCCTTGCAAACCCTGGGCTGCATCCCAATATTCCTCACTCCCCACCTCCTTTCCTCAACTCCCCCAATACCACTCCTCTCCTACCCGGTAGTATGCAAAACTGACTGAATGTTTCAAGTACAAGTATTTGCATGTACAGTATACAATGTACCCGACATTGCGGTTTGCGTCGAGATATTAATTAATATGTGACCATTAATACGTAACTGAGATGTAATCAGCAACATTAGATTAAAACAAAAATATCCGTTTCCGGGGCACGGAGGAGAGGAGGTGGTAGTGGAGGAAAAGAGGGTGCATTTTTCGAGTATTGGGACGCACCCCCTGTCTCACCTGATGCCTGATGTCCAACAGAAACATCTGGTGTTCAAACACGATCTGCAGTGCCCATCCTATGCCTGAACACGTGGGATTAAATGTACATTACCATTCTACACACTCACAAATAAAGGTACAGTGGAGGTACATTTTCTTCTTTTTAGGAACAAATTTCCCAAATGTATCCCGAAAGTACAATAATGTTCTATTTGGGTACTAATAAGTAAATTTTCAAGCAAAGAAGGTACAAATTAATTATGTATTGCTGGTCAGGGGTACAATTTTATGTACCTATAGCAGAGGTGGGCAACAAGGGCTGTATCCGTTTCTGGTTTTCATGCCAACTTCTGGCCTTAATTACCTAATTAGCCCTAATATTTACGCCATCTGACATTTTAGCTACAATTCTTAATAAGCGCATGAATGACAGCCAAAGACTTGTGTCCCTATATAAAACATTTTAATGTGATCTAATCTACCAGCGTTGGTGTAAACAGCCAATTAGCTAATTTAGCTGGGTAATGGGTGGGAACAAAAACCTGCATACACACCGGCCCTCCAGGACTGGAATTGCTCACCCCTGACCTATAGGGCAGGGGTTCCCAAACCGGTCCTGGGGACCCCCTGTGTATGCTGGTTTTCGTTACAACCACAGTTGCAATCCCAGAATTTTGACAAGTTTTTAATTTTTCTTAATTAGGTGCTTGTCATGTTAAGAGGAATTATGTACCCTCTTAAGCCACATTATATCAGAAATAGCTATGAATTCCATGTAGAATAAACACCCTATGGTCACATTGTGTTTATTGTGCTATATTATTTTAAAAAGATGAAAGAATTATTTAACAGATCCATTTAAAGACTGATTTGAATCAATAGGCTCCTAATTGGTGAAAGTGTGGACACATGGCCACTAAAACTAACCATTTGGTAGATAATGAAGAATTTAAACACAAAGCAAATGATAACGAGTCAAACCTGCATTGTGTTAATAAGCTTAAAGAAAAAACACGTGTTCAACAACCTAATTAGGAGCCTATTGATTCACTTCACTCTTTAATTTGAGTGGAAATACATGATTTTGTAACCTCTTTTTATGTAATTGTTGCAATATAGCACAATAAGCACAATGTGAACATGGGGAGTTTATTCTACATGGCATGCATAGCTATTTCTGACATAATGTGGCTTAAGAGGGTGAATAAGTCCTCCAAACATAAAAAGCACCTAATTAAGAAAAATTAACAGCTTGTTAAAATTATGTGATTGCAACTGTGGTTGTAACAAAAACCAGCATACACAGGGGGTCCCCAGGACCGGTTTGGGAACCCCTGCTATAGGGTAACACCCCAGTGACAGGTGTTTGTACCTTTTTAGGTACTTTCCGTACCTTTTCTTTCTGAGTGCATGAACACAGTTTAGTTATTTACATTCCATTGTTTGTGACCATGGCAACAGCTGTCTGATTGCCATCATGCTTTTGTAAAGCTCAATAAATATCCACCATTTTGGTACTGAACACTGACCTTGTGTTTGTGTGTGACTCTGTGACTGAGAGATGAGGTGTTAAGATGGAGGATTTGGGGTGACTGCCTGAACAGCTGCTGGTTTGGTAAGGAGCAGCTTTGTTAAGGAGCAGCTGCAGTGTGTTTTCTCCTGACAATGACAAAGCTGTCGCTCTGGCCCCGTCCTTCTCATAGACCCGGATATAATACACAGGAAAATGTTCCATGTAAAGTCAGCTACGTATCATCCTTGTTGGACCCAAAAAACGATGTTGTGTGAAGTTAAACTCCAACAGGCTAATTTAAGCTTTGGGGCCTTAGCTGTGTGCTGCACAGGTAAAGGTGAGATAAAAAGCCCATTGAATTCTCCTCAGCAGGGACACACAGCTGTGAATACAGACAGAGGCTGACGCAGGTATGCTGACCTGGAAAGTGCTTTTTATGAATGAAGCACACTGGGGTCCCACACTGGGGTTCCACAATGGGGTCCCACATAAGAGTCCCACACGGGTCACATCCAGGACCGCTGCCGGTCTGAAAAACTCAGTTGGAAGGCATATTCGTGGGGGAATTTTAGCGATTTTACACAAAAACTGCCTCTCTACACATTTACAACATTCCCTGCTGAGGATCTGGAGAATCCTGACTTCTCAGCCGTTCAGTTGCAGTTCGCTTCATTTTAATTTAATTTGAACCTATAGATGTTTTCTAATAGCTTCATGATAACCCCATAGATATGAACGCAGATCTGTAAGAACTCTGAAGCATTCCCTGCTCTGATGATAATGCTGACAAAATACACACATAATTTGTTGTTATACTTACACTCTTAATTTATGAGCAGTTAATGCTTGGGAAGCTAATTATCAAAACCTTAACACTAGATGCAGGGATGTCTTTTTGTGCCATGGCCCAGTAGACGAAGCTGCTATTTTTAAAAGGTCACTCAAATCTAATGTTCCTTACTTTGAAACCATGGAAATAGTTTGCAAAGCCATTCTTTTATAACTAGGTTTGGTATAACTAATTGCTCTTTACAGCTGTATGAAGACAAAGACAAACTGAATATTACAGAGGGCTGAAGTGTCTCTAGTAGTACAAGGACAAACACACAAATCATTCTTCTGACTACATCTGCAAGCCTTTTCCAATTATCAGCCAATCAAAAACACCTAAAGCCTCAACTAATAGTTCATCACCTGCCCTGAAGTCCTGGTTAAGAGCTTTCCTCTCTTCCTGCTTGCGCCAACTCAAGATCCCCAAAATCTGGAGAAGAGCCCTAGTTGTCGCGATCCCTAAGCCGAATAAGCCTGAAGGGGATCCTAAGAGCTACCGTCCCATCTCCTTGCTCTGCATCCCCTTCAAGATCCTCGAGCGTCTTATCTACGACCGCGTCAAACCGATCGTCGACCCGCTGCTCCCTCGGGAGCAGGGCGGGGTCCAATGCGGGAGATCGACTATAGACCAAGTCACTTTGATGACTCAAGACATCGAGGACAGCTTTTCGTTCAAGAAGAAGGCCGGAGCCGTTTTTGTCGATCTGACGGCTGCCTATGATACCGTATGGCACCGCGGCCTCACCTGCAAGCTGCTCCGCCTGCTGCCGGACAGGCACATGGTCAGTATGATTCTGGAGCTTGTCCGAAATCGCAGCTTTAACCTCAACACCGGTAGCGGTCAGTAAAGCAGGTTACGACGCCTCAAGAACGGCGTCCCCCAGGGATCTGTCCTGGCCCCCCTCCTCTATAATATCTACACTTATGACTTGCCTGATACAGTCTCGCGGAAGTATGCCTATGCGGATGACCTCGCGTTGGTGTACTCCGCTGGAGACTGGCAGTCATTGGAGGGGACTTTGCAGACACTAGTGGCATACCTCTGGAAATGGAGGTTGAAGCTCAGCGAGGCAAAGACGGTGTCGGCGGCCCTTCCATCTTAACAACAGGGAGGCTAAACGTGAGCTCCGAATATATATTGGCGGAACACCCCTGCCATGCTGCGCTGAGCCAACTTACCTCGGCGTGACATTGGACAGGTCGCTCACGTTTCGCCGACACCTTGAGTCACTGCGCAAGAAGTTAATATCTCGTGTGGCATTGATGAGGCGACTAGTCGGGTCAGGCTGGGGCGCCAACGCAAGAACATTGCGTACGGCAGCCCAGGCCCTTGTTTACTCGACTAGTGAGTGCTGCGCACCGGTATGGTGTCGCAGTGCCCACACCCGCCTCATCGATAAGCCCATCAACGAAGCCTTGCGCATCGTGACAGGATGCCTGCGTCCCACTCCCGTGGACAATCTTCCCATTCTTGCAGGCATCCAGCCCGCTGGGCTTCGCCGCGCGGGAGCCACAGCACGCCTCGCGTGCCGGGCCGTGGAGCCAAACCATCTGCACCATGAAAGGCTCGCTGTAATTGCTGAGCCTCCCCGGCGCCTTAAGTCGAGACACCCATTTGTGCCTGCCGCACAGGAATTCCTGCAGCAATGCAGTGATCTTAACATCAGTGCGGCACGGTGGGCGGAGAACACCTCTAGACTCCGTGACTTTATCCCAGACGTCGGTTTTCCCCCTATTGGGGTGGACCTGCCTAGACTGGCATGGGTGAGGCTTAACCGCCTCCGGACCGGCGTTGGGCGCTTCCGCTCATCAATGCACAGATGGGGCTTGGCTTCTTGCGCAGCCTGCGAGTGTGGCGCAGAGAAACAAACCGCAGACCATGTCATCCTGGACTGCCCGATTTATCGGGCACCCAATGGGATGCATGGTCTGTCGGTTCTGGATGACGACACGGTGACGTGGCTACTGGAGGTGTGCCCCGAAATATAGTCCAGGTGAACCCCCCCTAGGCTCGGGGTAGTAAAAGGATAGCCCCTCAGCCCCGAGCCTGGGGATGTAGAAAAAAGATCCTACCCAAACGCAGAACAACAGGCAATAAATAAAACAAAATTGAGTAGTGAACATTATTGAGTGTGTCTTGTCTTTTCATGAACCAGATTTTTGTAGTTTAGAAAGATGGACTCAGGTGGAATCCGTAACAAATCTGTTTCTTTTTTTAAACACACTGGACAGGATTTTTAATACACGTATTTATTCCTTTTGGGGTGGTTTGTTTTGCTTGGACATTGTAGTTGCAGCCGTACATTTTCTTGTTTTTTTGTAGAATATTTGAACACAACCATCAAGAGCAACATCAACAGGCAGAATCGTTTGAAATGTGTGGTCTGTCTCCCTCTAGTGGACAGAAAGTGCCTCTGCAGTACAATCATCAGCAGCCAGACCAACGCTGTGCATTAAACCCCATTATAGTGTAAAGAAGCAGCCTGTTGGTGTGACTACCAGCCAGAAAGAACCTGGCCGCTGTTTAGCATGTGAAAAAAATAAATGATCTATTGAGGTTTTGTGGCTGCTTGCATTTCTACATTTTCCCACCGTTTATAGTCTAGCATTTAGATCGTAAGCTTCAGTATGAGACACAAACTCAGTGCAGCAAGGAAGGACACTTTTCAGAGCCAGATGCTTGTTACACTACAAGGTCATTTCTACATAGTTCTCATGTAATCATAGAAAGCACCCAGGGTGGCATAACCAAGGGTCTCCTGATTAGACTTGGCCATTTAGTTTTAATTGATCAATAGATATAAAAGCTAGAGGAGTTGGAGTTTCAGCTTAGATTAAATGGTTCCCTATGGGATGGAACGTTCAAAACGTAAAGCTTGTCTGTGTATGCAACAGTAACTAAGAGGGGGCGGGGCTTAGCAAAGGGTCAATTGCCATTAAACCGTACCATTTGTAGGAAATAAGCCTCACCAGAGCAGACCTTTAAGCTGTGTTTGGAGACAGCTAAGCGCTACATGCAGCGATCATTTTGAACACCATGTAAACGGCTTGTTAAAAAGGATGAACAACTAAGGCAAGTTCCAAACCTGCACAAGCAAGCTAATGGGAATTCTAGAAAAGCTAGATTTAAATATTGGTGAAATTGCCTTTGTAACCAAATATTGATTTTGTGACAATATTGTCCGGTTCCTCCTGCTGCTAGAACATAAAGGGGAATTTAATTCCTGCAGGCATAGCACTGCAATAGACCAAGGCAAATTAAACATGCATTTCATCCGGAAAAGGAAATATTCTACAATTGGTTATTGGGGAAGACTCAGAAGCTCCAGAAACTCACCAAGCAGCCTCCTATTTAAAAACCCACCGCCATCTATGGACAAAGCACAATACCAAGTGGACTGCAAATAGTCACAGGACACCGCAAAAACAGAAACCGCAAACTAATTTCTTCCAGTTTATTAAAATCAAAGCAGGAGAGAAAATTATTAAGCAATCATACAAAATGTTCAAGCATTAAAGTCTGAACTTCCGCAGACAAGATTTGGCAAGTGGAATCTCGCTATATGGAAAACCCCTTTGCAAGATGCCAAGCCAATACAATTCCAGATTTAGTTTGCAAAGAATCCTAGACAAGCTTGTAGTCGCCCTTGGGCTTCTCGGGCTTCTCGGTGGCGGCGACGGTCTCGTCGTCGCCCTTGGGCTTCTCGGTGGCGGCGGTGTCGTCGGCGGCCTTGGGCTTCTCGGTGGCGGCGGTGTCGTTGGCGTCGTCGGCGGCCTTGGGCTTCTCGGTGGCGGCGGCGGTCTCGTCGTCGCCCTTGGGCTTCTCGGTGGCGGCCACGGTCTCGTCGTCGCCCTTGGGCTTCTCGGTGGCGGCCACGGTCTCGTCGTCGCCCTTGGGCTTCTCGGTGGCGGCCACGGTCTCGTCGTCGCCCTTGGGCTTCTCGGTGGCGGCGACGGTCACGTCGTCGCCCTTGAACTTCTCGGCGACGGTGGCGGCAGCGGTGGTGGAGGACACCAAACGCCCCTCAACGTGTGGATAACCTTAAATTAAACCCCAAAGTTAACCATACAAGTCACATAGCAAATGCTCAGATTAGACTGCACTACCAGAATGTATTCCTGAATCAGCTAGTCTCAAATGCACACGGCCCACAACACTGAAGATGGCTTCCAAAAAATAATTTTTTAAAAACACAGAAAGATTCAACTGGCACAACAAACTTCCCTAAACACCAACCAAAAATAAAATTACCTCCACATAACAGCAAGCTCAGCAGTGCCAATTGTAGCCACAACATCATTGTAATCACACTAAGAGTGCTTTGTGCATTCAACTACACCCAAGAATCCTTATCTTATATACCGTTTCACTACAAACTCTACTCCAGGTGATTCCAATGAAGATGTTGTTTTTCTCGTTAAGGCGAAATAGGCATCTTTTATCCACAAATACCAAATAATACAAATGATGCAAATCTGATCCTCAATTCAAAGAGCCTTGGCCATATATATAGACAATGTGATGATAATGCATTTATTCATTCTTGATTTATGGGGGGGGGGGGGAACTAATAAATATTCACTGAAAAGTTGCTTCTTCAATTGACACACCTGTCTTGCATAATTGGCTAGAGTTTTTACTGCATCATTTTCAACTGCGTCGAACAAATCAAGACACCTTTCCAATCCATTCAGATCTGCCAATCAGTCACTTTCAATTCCAGCAATCCAGTTTAAGTTAACAAGGTTTGGAAGAGGGTGCATCTTATTGTTAATTAAGAGCAATCACTGTGCCTAATTAGCTTGCAGGAAGCACATCTTTTTGGTGGGGTTCGAAGGAGAATATTCATCCTTTTCCAAATCAATGAGGCTGTGTACCAATATTCTTCCACTCCCCCACTACATGATAAAAATATCATCACATGATACAAAAATGGACAAGACATTGGACAACAACATACGCAGACATTTCCCAGCAATCTCTGCATATCAGAAAATTATTTTAATTTATTTTTAATTTATATTAAGTTATTTAATTGAATAGATTGCAATACGTTATCTGTAGAATAGGCATATAGGCCTAGTCTAAATTTGACATGATGAGACTATTGTACAAAGAGAATATAGTAGGCTAACCGTGGCAGATATGAGTTTGCTTATTTAAGGATATATAAAACAGACTAAGAGCATCAGCATTAAGACGAGGCTTTATATGCTAGTGGTGATGGGTTCAAATCTCTCTACAGGTATTTGTTTAAATGTTCCCACATCCATCCATAAGGTCGAGGTTTTTCTCTGATTCATGAGCAAGATTGTTTCACTGGAGAAATAGAGCAAAGTTTTAAGGTTCTTGTTTTCGCTCACAAGGTTCATAATTGGACTCTTTATAACGCTCATGGCTTGAGTCGCGAAAAGACGGAAGCTTAAAGCCTCACGGCGAAAAATAAAGACAAACCGAATATGACAGAGGGCTGGCGTGTCTCTCGTAGTCCAGCACAAACACACAATTCACGCCCCTGACTAGATCTGCAAGCCTTTTCCAATTATCCAATTATTAGCCAATCAAACACACCGAAAGCCTTAACTGATAGCGGATAGAAGTTTATCACAGCCAAAAAAATCCACGAGGGTTTGAGATATGTGGAGTCTGTCTCCCTCTACTGGACAAAAAGTGCCTCTGCAGCAGAACAGTCAACTGCTCGACCAGCATAATAGGCATTATTATTACCATCACAATTACTAGAAAACAAGCACTTCAGTACTTTGATGAGTACCAGCAGGGCAGCGTGTCGCTGGTGTTTTTCATGTGAGAATGGGAAAATGTAGTTTCTGCTTTGAAATTTGAATGTTTTTTCTTTTTAATCGGACGCTGTATCTGTCTTCTGAACAAAGTCGATTGGTGATTTGGGGATTGTAGTTTTCTAAAAGCAGAAGGACCTGAGGCTCTCAAACCTTGCAAACCCTGGGCTGCATCCCAATATTCCTCACTCCCCACCTCCTTTCCTCCTCTCCCCCACTACCACTCCTCTCCTACCCGGAAGTATGCAAAACTGCCCGAACGTTTCAAGTACAAGTATTTGCATGTACAGTATACAATGTACCCGACATTGCGGTTTGCGTCGAGACGCTAATTAATATGTAACCATTAATATGTAACTGAGATGTAATCAGCAACTGAAAGAATACCTAACCCGGACAACTTTGCTAGGACTAACCCGAGATAAGGAAGACTGGAGCACACAGAGCTAAGAGCAAAAAAAAAATTTAATAAGACTGATGTTTCGACGTAATCAGCAACATTAGATTAAAACACAAAGATCAGTTTCCGGGGCACGGAGGAGAGGAGGTGGTAGTGGAGGAAAGGAGGGTGCATTTTTCGAGTATTGGGACGCACCCCCTGTCTAACCTGATGCCTGATGTCTAACAGAAACATCTGGCGTTCAAACACGATCTGCAGTGCCCATCATATGCCTGAACACGTGGGGTTAAATCCCTCTCTGTGGCCAATACAAGTTTAAGCCTCTAAAATTCCACCACAATTTCCCTGTCATCAGCAGGCAGCAAAGAGATAAAAAGGTAAAGTAGAAGTGGTCTGGGTTCAAGACCCAACTGCCGTTTATGTGTTTGTATTTAAAACCGGCGTTCACTGCCTGGCTTTTCAAATTGTACGTTTCAGAGTTTATGTATGATTATGTGAGTAATTCAGCTGTGGTGCAGGGGCTAAGTTTTACCTCTGCATTTAAACATCCGTGGGTTTAAATCCAAACCTAGGCTGCTGCCTTTTTTAAATAAGCTTTTTAAACTGAGGGAGTATACTACGAAGCAGGATTAATGAGTTAGCTGGATAACTGCACTGACTAAAACCTGGAACCCTCCCAACTCTGGAACATGGACGGAAGTAAAAAAGAGCTGTTCCGGGTTTTACTCAGTGCAGTTATCCAGCTAACTCAGTAATCCTGCTTCTCTTACTCAGTGCAGTTATCCAGCTAACTCAGTAACTCTGATTTGTACTATACCCCCCTGGTGTTAGGAGAGGTGAATGTTTATCAAGCTCTGGTTAGGCTCTATCCTGGGTTTAAGCTCTGGTTAGGCTATATCCTGGGTTTAAGCTCTGGTTAGGCTCTATCCTTAGTTTAAGCTCTGGTTAGGCTCTATCCTGGGTTTAAGCTCTGGTTAGGCTCTATCCTGGGTTTAAGCTCTGGTTAGGCTCTATCCTGGGTTTAAGATCTGGTTAGGCTCTATCCTGGGTTTAAGCTCTGGTTAGGCTCTACTCCGGCTGGGAGCCTGTCATAACTGCCATGATCATCAGCAGGTAAGCCCCTCCCCCAGCCTGCAGCACCCAATCATATCTGCAGGACTACAGCCTGCAGGTGCCCTGTTCACCAGAGGGGGCGCTGTTTTGCAGTAAGGGGGGAATGCCCTGGTCTCTCTCCCTGGGCTCTGATACAGTGGGGTTTAGTAGTGTTTTAGCTGGATACACCAGCCAAGTTCCCCACTCATTACGCACAACCCCTATGGAAAAAGAATATGCTGCAGTATATTGTAAATATATCAAAATTATCTTCACAATATATTTAAAATATACTGCAGTATATTACATTTCCATATGGGAATACTAATGATATGGAAGGGATGTGCAGAATTTTTGTGTTAATTTAAAATAAAATGGATTTTAATGAAACAAGGATCTTTCTTTCTCCAGCATCGGAGGGCTCATCCTGGACAAGACGGTGTCGGACCCAAACCTGGCGGGTATCGTGGTGTACACGCCAGTGATTAACGGTGAGTGGGGGGGTCTGGCTGGGTTCGCAGGCCCCGTTCTCGGGCGCTGATATTGCACTTTTTTTTTCAGTCCAGATAAATATGGGAATGCCACGTCACACAGAAGCCATTTGCGAAATCACAAAATCATTCTGTGTCTGGGCACTTATCTGGAGCGCATGCTTCACTTCCTGTCTGGAGAGCCTGTGCTTTAGTTCCTTTATATTGTGTGTCCTGTCGCCCTCCAGTGGAGGAGCACCACACATCACACCTTCACCATAAAGACACAAGGACCATAGATGCTCTGTGGGCTCAGTCCATCACAAAGCCACCTGGACCATAGATGTATTGTGCTTGAAGTAGATTTCCTGTGCCTTGCTTTCTCTTTTCAGGGATCGGTGGGAACCTGGTTGCCATCCAGGCCAGTCGGATCTCCACATACCTGCACTTCCACAGCGCACCTGGCGAGATCCCGGAGGAGGCCAAGGGTTGCTATTACCCCGGCCGTACCTTCTGTGGTACAGGTAACAGTGAATGCTGCACACCTGTAGGGAGTGTGTGTTGTACTGCTGCACACCTGTAGGGAGTGTGTGTAGTACTGCTGCACACCTGTAGGGAGTGTGTGTTGTACTGCTGCACACCTGTATGGAGTGTGTGTTGTACTGCTGCACACCTGTAGGGAGTGTGTGTAGTACTGCTGCACACCTGCAGGGCATGTGTGTAGTACTGCTGCACACCTGTAGGGAGTGTGTGTTGTACTGCTGCGCACCTGTATGGAGTGTGTGTTGTACTGCTGCACACCTGTAGGGAGTGTGTGTAGTACTGCTGCACACCTGTAGGGCATGTGTGTAGTACTGCTGCACACCTGTAGGGAGTGTGTGTTGTACTGCTGCACACCTGTAGGGAGTGTGTGTAGTACTGCTGTACACCTGTAGGGAGTGTGTGTTCTACTGCTGCACACCTGTAGGGAGTGTGTGTAGTACTGCTGCACACCTGTATGGAGTGTGTGTTGTACTGCTGCACACCTGTAGGGAGGGAGTGTGTGTTGTACTGCTGTACACCTGTATGGAGTGTGTGTAGTACTGCTGCACACCTGTATGGAGTGTGTGTTGTACTGCTGCACACCTGTAGGGAGTGTGTGTTGTACTGCTGCACACCTGTAGGGAGTGTGTGTTGTACTGCTGCACACCTGTAGGGAGTGTGTGTAGTACTGCTGCACACCTGTATGGAGTGTGTGTTGTACTGCTGCACACCTGTATGGAGTGTGTGTAGTACTGCTGTACACCTGTATGGAGTGTGTGTTGTACTGCTGCACACCTGTAGGGCGTGTGTGTTGTACTGCTGTACACCTGTATGGAGTGTGTGTTGTACTGCTGCACACCTGTATGGAGTGTGTGTTGTACTGCTGCACACCTGTAGGGAGTGTGTGTTGTACTGCTGCACACCTGTAGGGAGTGTGTGTTGTACTGCTGCACACCTTTATGGAGTGTGTGTTGTACTGCTGCACACCTGTATGGAGTGTGTGTAGTACTGCTGTACACCTGTATGGAGTGTGTGTTGTACTGCTGCACACCTGTAGGGCGTGTGTGTTGTACTGCTGTACACCTGTATGGAGTGTGTGTTGTACTGCTGCACACCTGTAGGGAGTGTGTGTTGTACTGCTGCACACCTGTAGGGAGTGTGTGTTGTACTGCGGCACACCTGTAGGGTGTGTGTGTTGTACTGCTGCACACCTGTAGGGAGTGTGTGTTGTACTGCTGCACACCTGTAGGGAGTGTGTGTTGTACTGCTGCACACCTGTAGGGAGTGTGTGTTGTACTGCTGCACACCTGTAGGGAGTGTATGTTGTACTGCTGCACACCTGTAGGGAGTGTGTGTTGTACTGCTGCACACCTGTAGGGAATGTGTGTTGTACTGCTGCACACCTGTAGGGCGTGTGTGTTGTACTGCTGTACACCTGTATGGAGTGTGTGTTGTACTGCTGCACACCTGTAGGGAGTGTGTGTTGTACTGCTGCACACCTGTATGGAGTGTGTGTTGTATTGCTGCACACCTGTAGGGAGTGTATGTTGTACTGCTGCACACCTGTAGGGAGTGTGTGTTGTACTGCTGCACACCTGTAGGGAGTGTGTGTTGTACTGCTGCACACCTGTAGGGAGTGTATGTTGTACTGCTGCACACCTGTAGGGAGTGTGTGTTGTACTGCTGCACACCTGTAGGGAATGTGTGTTGTACTGCTGCACACCTGTAGGGCGTGTGTGTTGTACTGCTGTACACCTGTATGGAGTGTGTGTTGTACTGCTGCACACCTGTAGGGAGTGTGTGTTGTACTGCTGCACACCTGTATGGAGTGTGTGTTGTACTGCTGCACACCTGTAGGGAGTGTATGTTGTACTGCTGCACACCTGTAGGGCGTGTGTGTTGTACTGCTGCACACCTGTAGGGAATGTGTGTTGTACTGCTGCACACCTGTAGGGCGTGTGTGTTGTACTGCTGTACACCTGTATGGAGTGTGTGTTGTACTGCTGCACACCTGTAGGGAGTGTGTGTTGTACTGCTGCACACCTGTAGGGAATGTGTGTTGTACTGCTGCACACCTGTAGGGAGTGTGTGTTGTACTGCTGCACACCTGTATGGAGTGTGTGTTGTACTGCTGCACACCTGTAGGGAGTGTATGTTGTACTGCTGCACACCTGTAGGGAGTGTGTGTTGTACTGCTGCACACCTGTAGGGAGTGTGTGTTGTACTGCTGCACACCTGTAGGGAGTGTATGTTGTACTGCTGCACACCTGTAGGGAGTGTGTGTTGTACTGCTGCACACCTGTAGGGAATGTGTGTTGTACTGCTGCACACCTGTAGGGAGTGTGTGTTGTACTGCTGTACACCTGTATGGAGTGTGTGTTGTACTGCTGCACACCTGTAGGGAGTGTGTGTTGTACTGCTGCACACCTGTATGGAGTGTGTGTTGTACTGCTGCACACCTGTAGGGAGTGTATGTTGTACTGCTGCACACCTGTAGGGCGTGTGTGTTGTACTGCTGCACACCTGTAGGGAATGTGTGTTGTACTGCTGCACACCTGTAGGGCGTGTGTGTTGTACTGCTGTACACCTGTATGGAGTGTGTGTTGTACTGCTGCACACCTGTAGGGAGTGTGTGTTGTACTGCTGCACACCTGTAGGGAATGTGTGTTGTACTGCTGCACACCTGTAGGGAGTGTGTGTTGTACTGCTGCACACCTGTATGGAGTGTGTGTTGTACTGCTGCACACCTGTAGGGAGTGTATGTTGTACTGCTGCACACCTGTAGGGAGTGTGTGTTGTACTGCTGCACACCTGTAGGGAGTGTGTGTTGTACTGCTGCACACCTGTAGGGAGTGTATGTTGTACTGCTGCACACCTGTAGGGAGTGTGTGTTGTACTGCTGCACACCTGTAGGGAATGTGTGTTGTACTGCTGCACACCTGTAGGGCGTGTGTGTTGTACTGCTGTACACCTGTATGGAGTGTGTGTTGTACTGCTGCACACCTGTAGGGAGTGTGTGTTGTACTGCTGCACACCTGTATGGAGTGTGTGTTGTACTGCTGCACACCTGTAGGGAGTGTATGTTGTACTGCTGCACACCTGTAGGGAGTGTGTGTTGTACTGCTGCACACCTGTAGGGAGTGTGTGTTGTACTGCGGCACACCTGTAGGGCGTGTGTGTTGTACTGCGGCACACCTGTAGGGCGTGTATGTAGTATAAGACGTTCATCTTCAAGAGAAGGCCTGTGATTGGTCCTGTGATGTCTGCCACTGATTTGTGATTTAATGTTCCTTCCCACCTCCCCCACCAAGGAGCCAATCACCGTTCAGCCCAGGTGCTCCTCCTATTGGTCCTCCCTGGTCACCTGATCTTCCTCTACACCATCCACCTGATGAAGAGTGGCCACACCACCCTCACACCCATCTTCATGACGGTGTACCTGGCCGCTGCTCTGCTGCAGGTAAGACCAGGCGGCCATGTTTATTAGCGCAGGATTAGCAGCAGCTTCACTAAATACAGTATTTACTGTATCACCTGTTTCTATATTTCATTATGTAGTTGGCTGTATTCTGTAGCCTGTAATTCGCCTCTATTGTTACTCCGGGCAACAGAAATACTTACAGCCATGTAGTGGTGGTGAGTTTATCAGATGCGTCACCACAACTGCAGTCAAAACTCCAGTCATCCGGGCTGCTGGGGAGCTCATTCAGTAAAAGCACCACTGGATGCAAAGCCAATTGTGTACTGCCCCTGGAGGGCAGCCGGTCAGTCAGCACTGCACCAGGAGGGCGGCCGGTCAGTCAGCCTTGGCACAGATCTACTGTGAATGGTAGCCCTCCAGGGGCAGTGCACAATTGGCTTTGCGACGTTCAAAGGTTGTAAATGTCTCTCTGAGGTGTGTAGATGTGTAGTGATGTTGTGTGTCTCTCAGGTGTGTACATGTGTAGTGATGTTGTGTGTGTGTGTCTCAGGTGTGTAATGATGTTGTGTGTGTGTGTCTCAGGTGTTCACCCTGCTCTCTATAGCAGACTGGGTGTGTAGTTGTGTAATGATGTTGTGTGTGTGTGTCTCAGGTGTGTAATGATGTTGTGTCTCTCAGGTGTTCACCCTGCTCTCTATAGCAGACTGGGTGTGTAGTTGTGTAATGATGTTGTGTGTGTGTCTCTCAGGTGTTCACCCTGCTCTCTATAGCAGACTGGGTGTGTAGTTGTGTAGTGATGTTGTGTGTGTGTGTCTCAGGTGTGTAATGATGTTGTGTCTCTCAGGTGTTCACCCTGCTCTCTATAGCAGACTGGGTGTGTAGTTGTGTAGTGATGTTGTGTGTGTGTGTCTCAGGTGTGTAATGATGTTGTGTCTCTCAGGTGTTCACCCTGCTCTCTATAGCAGACTGGGTGTGTAGTTGTGTAGTGATGTTGTGTGTGTGTGTCTCAGGTGTGTAATGATGTTGTGTCTCTCAGGTGTTCACCCTGCTCTCTATAGCAGACTGGGTGTGTAGTTGTGTAATGATGTTGTGTCTCTCAGGTGTTCACCCTGCTCTCTATAGCAGACTGGGTGTGTAGTTGTGTAATGATGTTGTGTGTGTGTGTCTCAGGTGTGTAATGATGTTGTGTCTCTCAGGTGTTCACCCTGCTCTCTATAGCAGACTGGATGGTTCACTCTATGTGGCGAAGCGGGAAAGATCCGGACAGTTTCTCCATCCCGTACCTGACAGCCCTGGGAGACCTGCTGGGCACCGCCCTGCTGGCACTAAGCTTCCACTTCCTGTGGGTGATTGGAGACCAGGACAGCGACGTGGGCGACTGAGGCAGGACGGCCTGTCAGAGGGGGGGCGCTTTACCCCTGACCGTCCTGTCTGCACCCCCAAAACCAAACCCCTGCTGCTGGCCTGCCGTGTGTCTGACTGAACTCCCGTCTGCTCCTGACGCCGGCGTGTTATCACCCTGGGAGGAGAGGTGACCCAGCCAATGAGATGCCACCCCTGGGGGTCACATGACAAAGCATTTCTCAAAGGTACCAAACGCAGGATGGGTGGGAGGGACTTAGACTCGCAGCGGGTGTTGTGATTGGCTCCTCTGCAGCGGTGGTTCTGTTCCTCTTTGAAATTAACCCGTTTTAGTGCTGCAGGGTACTTAGTCCAGTTGGACGTGGAGATGACTGTTTTGGCTGCGGCTTCCATCCTATCAGGGTCTAAAAAACTCTGTTGGACGGCATAAATAAGCAGCTTGTTAATGTTAGATTTTTTAATATGGTGGGATTAACAGCTTTGGACACTGCTCATATGATCCTGTACAGTCTGTGTGTCTCTGTATGCAAATACTTGTTGCTTTAGCTGTTTACTGTCAGAACCACGGAGCTCCGCCCACTTCACATGAGCACTGTGGGACTCCACCCCTTTCACATTCCACATAATTTCTGTAGAGCTCCGCCCCTTTCAGATCAGAACTGTGGAGCTCCGCCCCTTTCACATCAGAACTGTGGAGCTCCGCCCCTTTCACATCAGAACTGTGGAGCTCCACCCCCTCACATCGGAACTGTGGAGCTCCGCCCCTTTCACATCAGAACTGTGGAGCTCCGCCCCCTCACATCGGAACTGTGGAGCTCTGCCCCCTCACATCGGAACTGTGGAGCTCTGCCCCCTCACATCAAGAACTGTGGAGCTCCGCCCCCTCACATCAAGAACTGTGGAGCTCCGCCCCCTTACATCAGCATGCAGGCTCTCATTGGTGCACCAGGTGTCCACAGCCAATGGTGAAGCCCTAACCCAGTCAAGCAAGATTAATGTTTTACTCAACCATTGTTTACATGTATGCTAATCAATATTATTCAAATGTATGTATCTCACAATATTCACTGGTCAAGGAGGGGTAATTGTAAGTTTTCTTTTTTTTGTCCAAATATACATTACCATTCTACACACTCACAAATAAAGGTACAGTGGAGGTACATTTTCTACTTTAAGGAACAAATTTCCCAAATGTATCCCGAAAGTACAATAATGTTCTATTTGGGTACTAATAAGTACATTATCAAGCAAAAAAGGTACAAATTAATTATGTATTGCTGGTCAGGGGTATAATCTTATGTACCTATAGGGTAACACCCCAGTGACAGGTGTTTGTACCTTTTTAGGTACTTTCCGTACCTTTTCTTTCTGAGTGCATGAACACAGTTTAGTTCTTTACATTCCATTGTTTGTGACCATGGCAACAGCTGTCTGATTGCCATCATGCTTTTGTAAAGCTCAATAAATATCCACCATTTTGGTACTGAACACTGACCTTGTGTTTGTGTGTGACTCTGTGACTGAGAGATGAGGTGTTAAGATGGAGGATTTGGGGTGACTGCCTGAACAGCTGCTGGTTTGGTAAGGAGCAGCTTTGTTAAGGAGCAGCTGCAGTGTGTTTTCTCCTGACAATGACAAAGCTGTCGCTCTGGCCCCGTCCTTCTCATAGACCCGGATATAATACACAGGAAAATGTTCTATGTAAAGTCAGCTACGTATCATCCTTGTTGGACCCAAAAAACGAATATGAGTAATGGGATTTATGAAGAATTATGAGGTTATGAGAACTTGCACTGTTGTGTGAAGTTAAACTCCAACAGGCTAATTTAAGCTTTGGGGCCTTAGCTGTGTGCTGCAAAGGTAATGGTGAGATAAAAAGCCCATTGAATTCTCCTCAGCAGGTATGGATAGAGACAGAGGCTGACGCAGGTATGCTGACCTGGAAAGTGCTTTTTATGAATGAAGCACACTGGGGTTCCACAATGGGGTCCCACATAAGAGTCCCACACGGGTCACATCCAGGACCGCTGCCGGTCTGAAAAACTCAGTTGGAAGGCATATTCGTGGGGGAATTTTCACTCACATAGCGATTCTACACAAAAACTGCCTCTCTACACATTTCCAACATTCCCTGCTGGGGATCTGGAGAATCCTGACTTCTCAGCCGTTCAGTTGCAGTTCGCTTCATTTTAATTTAATTTGAACCTATAGATGTTTTCTAATAGCTTCATGATAACCCCATAGATATGAACGCAGATCTGTAAGAACTCTGAAGCATTCCCTGCTCTGATGATAATGCTGACAAAATACACACATAATTTGTTGTTATACTTACACTCTTAATCTATGAGCAGTTAATGCTTGGGAAGCTAATTATCAAAACCTTAACACTAGGTGCAGGGATGTCTTTTTGTGCCATAGCCCAGTTGATGAAGCTGCTATTTTCCTAGCAAAAGGTCACTCAAATCTAATGTCCCTTACTTTGAAACCATGGAAATAGTTTGCAAAGCCATTCTTTTATAACTAGGTTTGGTATAACTAATTGCTCTTTACAGCTGTATGAAGACAAATAAAGACAAACTGAATATTACAGAGGGCTGAAGTGTCTCTAGTAGTACAAGGACAAACACACAAATCATTCTCCGGACTACATTTGCAAGCCTTTTCCAATTATCAGCCAGTCAAAAACACCTAAAGCCTCAACTAATAGTTTATCACAGGCAATAAATAAAAGAAAACTGGGTAGTGAACATTGAGTGTCTTGTCTTTTCATGAACCAGATTTTTGTAGTTTAGAAAGATGGACTCAGGTGGAATCCGTAACAAATCTGTTTCTTTTTTTAAACACACTGGACAGGATTTTTAATGCACGTATTTATTCCTTTTGGGGTGGTTTGTTTTGCTTGGACATTGTAGTTGCAGCCGTACATTTTCTTGTATTTTTGTAGAATATTTGAACACAACCATCAAGAGGAACATCAACAGGCAGAATCATTGAGGGGTTTGAAATGTGTGGAGTCTGTCTCCCTCTAGTGGACAGAAAGTGCCTCTGCAGTACAATCATCAGCTGCCAGACCAGCGCTGTGCATTAAACCCCATTATAGTGTAAAGAAGCAGCCTGTTGGTGTGACTACCAGCCAGAAAGAACCTGGCTGCCGTTTAGCATGTGAGAAAAATAAATGATCTATTGAGTTCTTGTGGCTGCTTGCATTTCCGCACCATTTATAGTCTAGTTTAGCATTTACAGATTGTAAGCTTCAGTATGAGACACAAACTCAGTGCAGCAAGGAAGGACACTTTTCAGAGCCAGATGTTTGTTACACTACAAGGTCATTTCTACATAGTTCTCATGTAATCATAGAAAGCACCCAGGGTGGTGCTTGGAGTTGCAGCTTAGATTAAATGGTTCCCTATGGGATGGAACATTCAAAACGTAACGCTTGTCTGAGTATGCAACAGTAACTAAGAGGGGGCGGGGCTTAGCAAAGGGTCAATTGCCATTAAACCGTACCATTTGCAGGAAATAAGCCTCACCAGAGCAGACCGTTAAGCTGTGTTTGGAGACAGCTAAGCGCTACATGCAGCGATCATTTTGAACACCATGTAAACGGTTTGTTAAAAAGGATGAACTACTAAGGCAAGTTCCAAACCTGCACAAGCCAGCTAATGGGAATTATAGAAAAGCTAGATTTAAATATTGGTGAAATTGCCTTTGTAACCAAACATTGATTTTTGTGGCAACATTGTCCGGTTCCTCCTGCTGCTAGAACATAAAGGGGAATTTAATTCCTGCAGGCATAGCACTGCAATAGACCAAGGCAAATTAAACATGCATTTCATCCGGAAAAGGAAATATGCTACAATTGGTTATTGGGGAAGACTCAGAAGCTCCAGAAACTCACCAAGCAGCCTCCTATTTAAAAACCCACCGCCATCTATGGACAAAGCACAATACCAAGTGGACTGCAAATAGTCACAGGACACCGCAAAAACAGAAACCGCAAACTAATTTCTTCCAGTTTATTAAAATCAAAGCAGGACAGAAAACTGTTAAGCAATCATACAAAATGTTCAAGCATTAAAGTCTGAACTTCCGCAGACAAGATTTGGAAAGTGGAATCTCGCTATATGGAAAACCCCTTTGCAAGATGCCAAGCCAATACAATTCCAGATTTAGTTTGCAAAGAATCCTAGACCAGCTTGTAGTCGCCCTTGGGCTTCTTGGGCTTCTTGGGCTTCTCGGTGGCGGCGACGGTCTCGTCGTCGCCCTTGGGCTTCTCGGTGGCGGCCACGGTCTCGTCGTCGCCCTTGGGCTTCTCGGTGGCAGCCACGGTCTCGTCGTCGCCCTTGGGCTTCTCGGTGGCGGCCACGGTCTCGTCGTCGCCCTTGGGCTTCTCGGTGGCGGCCACGGTCTCGTCGTCGCCCTTGGGCTTCTCGGTGGCAGCCACGGTCTCGTCGTCGCCCTTGGGCTTCTCGGTGGCGGCCACGGTCTCGTCGTCGCCCTTGGGCTTCTCGGTGGTGGCGACGGTCACGTCGTCGCCCTTGGGCTTCTCGACGATGGTGGCGGCGGCGGTGGTGGAGGACACCAAACGCCCCTCAACATGTGGATAACCTTAAATGAAACCCCAAGGTTAACCATACAAGTCACATAGCAAATGCTCAGATTAGACTGCACTACCACAATGTATTTCTGAATCAGCTAGTCTCAAATGCACACACGGCCCACAACACTGAAGATGGCTTCCAAAAAAGAATTTTTTAAAAACCTAGAAAGATGCAACTGGCACAACAAACTTCCCTAAACACCAACCAAAAATAAAATTACCTCCACATAACAGCAAGCTCAGCAGTGCCAATTGTAGCCACAACATCATTGTAATCACACTAAGAGTGCTTTATGCATTCAACTACACCCAAGAATCCTTATCTTATATACCGTTTCACTACAAACTCTACCAGGTGATTCCAATGAAGATGTTGTTTTCTCGTTAAGGCGAAATAGGCATCTTTTATCCACAAATACCAAATAATACAAATGATGCAAATCTGATCCTCAATTCAAAGAGCCTTGGCCATATATATAGACAATGTGATGATAATGCATTCATTCATTCTTGATTTATGGGGGGGGGGGACGAATAAATATTCACTGAAAAGTTGCTTCTTCAATTGACACACCTGTCTTGCATAATTGGCTAGAGTTTTTACTGCATAATTTTCAACTGCGTCGAACAAATCAAGACACCTTTCCAATCCAATCTAGCCCTGACTAGATCTGCAAGCCTTTCCAATTATCCAATTATTAGCCAATCAAACACACCTAAAGCCTCAATTGATAGCGGACAGAAGTTTATCACAGCCAAAAAAATCCACGAGGGTTTGAGATATGTGGAGTCTGTCTCCCTCTACTGGACAAAAAGTGCCTCTGCATAACAGGCATTATTATTACCATCACAATTACTAGAAAACAAGCACTTCAGTACTTTGATGAGTACCAGCAGGGCAGCGTGTAGCTGGTGTTTTGCACGCGAGAATGGGAAATTCTGTTTTGAAATTTGAATGTTTTTTCTTTTTAATCAGAAGGTGCATCTGTCTTCTGAACAAACTCGATTGGTGATTTGGGGATTGTAGTTTTCTAAAAGCAGAAGGACCCGAGGCTCTCAAACCCTTGCAAACCCTGGGCTGCATCCCAATATTCCTCACTCCCCACCTCCTTTCCTCAACTCCCCCAATACCACTCCTCTCCTACCCGGGTAGTATGCAAAACTGACTGAATGTTTCAAGTACAAGTATTTGCATGTACAGTATACAATGGACCCGACATTGCGGTTTGCGTCGAGATATTAATTAATATGTGACCATTAATACGTAACTGAGATGTAATCAGCAACATTAGATTAAACAAAAATATGCGTTTCCGGGGCAGGGAGGAGAGGAGGTGGTAGTGGAGGAAAAGAGGGTGCATTTTTCGAGTATTGGGACGCACCCCCTGTCTCACCTGATGCCTGATGTCCAACAGAAACATCTGCTGTTCAAACACGATCTGCAGTGCCCATACTATGCCTGAACACGTGGGATTAAATGTACATTACCATTCTACACACTCACAAATAAAGGTACAGTGGAGGTACATTTTCTTCTTTTAGGAACAAATTTCCCAAATGTATCCCAAAAGTACAATAATGTTCTATTTGGGTACTAATAAGTAAATTTTCAAGCAAAGAAGGTACAAATTAATTATGTATTGCTGGTCAGGGGTACAATTTTATGTACCTATAGCAGAGGTGGGCAACAAGGGCTGTATCCGTTTCTGGTTTTCATGCCAACTTCTGGCCTTAATTACCTAATTAGCCCTAATATTTACGCCATCTGACATTTTAGCTACAATTCTTAATAAGCGCATGAATGACAGCCAAAGACTTGTGTCCCTATATAAAACATTTTAATGTGATCTAATCTACCAGCGTTGGTGTAAACAGCCAATTAGCTAATTTAGCTGGGTAATGGGTGGGAACAAAAACCTGCATACACACCGGCCCTCCAGGACTGGAATTGTTCACCCCTGACCTATAGGGTAACACCCCAGTGACAGGTGTTTGTACCTTTTTAGGTACTTTCCGTACCTTTTCTTTCTGAGTGCATGGACACAGTTTAGTTATTTACATTCCATTGTTTGTGACCATGGCAACAGCTGTCTGATTGCCATCATGCTTTTGTAAAGCTCAATAAATATCCACCATTTTGGTACTGAACACTGACCTTGTGTTTGTGTGTGACTCTGTGACTGAGAGATGAGGTGTTAAGATGGAGGATTTGGGGTGACTGCCTGAACAGCTGCTGGTTTGGTAAGGAGCAGCTTTGTTAAGGAGCAGCTGCAGTGTGTTTTCTCCTGACAATGACAAAGCTGTCCCTCTGGCCCCGTCCTTCTCATAGACCCGGATATAATACACAGGAAAATGTTCCATGTAAAGTCAGCTACGTATCATCCTTGTTGGACCCAAAAAACAAATATGAGTAATGGGATTTATGAAGACTTATGAGGTTATGAGAACTTGCACTGTTGTGTGAAGTTAAACTCCAACAGGCTAATTTAAGCTTTGGGGCCTTAGCTGTGTGCTGCAAAGGTAATGGTGAGATAAAAAGCCCATTGAATTCTCCTCAGCAGGTATGGATAGAGACAGAGGCTGACGCAGGTATGCTGACCTGGAAAGTGCTTTTTATGAATGAAGCACACTGGGGTTCCACAATGGGGTTCCACAATGGGGTTCCACAATGGGGTCCCACATAAGAGTCCCACACGGGTCACATCCAGGACCGCTGCCGGTCTGAAAAACTCAGTTGGAAGGCATATTCGTGGGGGAATTTTCACTCACATAGCGATTCTACACAAAAACTGCCTCTCTACACATTTCCAACATTCCCTGCTGGGGATCTGGAGAATCCTGACTTCTCAGCCGTTCAGTTGCAGTTCGCTTCATTTTAATTTAATTTGAACCTATAGATGTTTTCTAATAGCTTCATGATAACCCCATAGATATGAACGCAGATCTGTAAGAACTCTGAAGCATTCCCTGCTCTGATGATAATGCTGACAAAATACACACATAATTTGTTGTTATACTTACACTCTTAATCTATGAGCAGTTAATGCTTGGGAAGCTAATTATCAAAACCTTAACACTAGGTGCAGGGATGTCTTTTTGTGCCATAGCCCAGTTGATGAAGCTGCTATTTTCCTAGCAAAAGGTCACTCAAATCTAATGTTCCTTACTTTGAAACCATGGAAATAGTTTGCAAAGCCATTCTTTTATAACTAGGTTTGGTATAACTAATTGCTCTTTACAGCTGTATGAAGACAAATAAAGACAAACTGAATATTACAGAGGGCTGAAGTGTCTCTAGTAGTACAAGGACAAACACACAAATCATTCTCCGGACTACATTTGCAAGCCTTTTCCAATTATCAGCCAGTCAAAAACACCTAAAGCCTCAACTAATAGTTTATCACAGGCAATAAATAAAAGAAAACTGGGTAGTGAACATTGAGTGTCTTGTCTTTTCATGAACCAGATTTTTGTAGTTTAGAAAGATGGACTCAGGTGGAATCCGTAACAAATCTGTTTCTTTTTTTAAACACACTGGACAGGATTTTTAATGCACGTATTTATTCCTTTTGGGTGGTTTGTTTTGCTTGGACATTGTAGTTGCAGCCGTACATTTTCTTGTATTTTTGTAGAATATTTGAACACAACCATCAAGAGCAACATCAACAGGCAGAATCATTGAAGGGGTTTGAAATGTGTGGAGTCTGTCTCCCTCTAGTGGACAGAAAGTGCCTCTGCAGTACAATCAGCTGCCAGACCAGCGCTGCGCATTAAACCCCATTATAGTGTAAAGAAGCAGCCTGTTGGTGTGACTACCAGCCAGAAAGAACCTGGCTGCTGTTTAACATGTGTGAAGGAATTTTCTGTTTTACAATATGTGTGTATTAACATAGAGACAATCACATGATTATCATTAAGCATTTAATATAATAGATCAATTATATATGGAGTTAAGTAATTAAATAATGTATTCTTTGTTAACACTGAGTAGGTCATGGTTCACTCCTTCTTTGTCTCTCCTTCACATTCTGCTGAGACAGGCAGTCTGTAAGGCAGATGTTTTCGTTACTTGTTTTGAAGGTTATTGATAGTTATAGAGACAAAACATCAAGAATTGGATACCTTTGTCTCTGTATGTTTAGAAACCGCCCCTTGTGGCAAATCAGTAAAGCAACGATTATTGTGTATAAATCTCCTCTGTATGCTGTTTCTAAGTCAGAGTGATTCTGATGAGAATCTCTCTCGTTCTAAGTTTATCTCAATAAACTGAAATTCTTTTTCTTATTCTATTTACATCGGTTTGTTGTGGTTCTGTTTGGACAGACTTGCTCACTGTGGGTTGAATGGGAAAAATCCACGACAATATGGCGTAGTCGGCAGGATTGCTAACTTGATTTTCTCCTACGTAGATTTCTCTCAAGTCGGAACGGCTTAGACAGTGCGCACTGCCGGGAGTTCAAACCCCGATACCGCAACCCACCTTCTCATAGAGAGGGTAACTGTAACCAGTGGCCTAGAGGAAGGACGGCGGCGACCGGACCGAGGAGAGTAAGACGTCTGTCTGGGGTGATCAATACGCAATCCATAGAAAGAGAATCACAGGTGAGCCACCACAGCAAAACGTAACTTGAGGCTGTATCGCGCTCAAATTCTAAAAAGTTTGATTAGTGACCGACGGGTCCGTCACTCTGTGGAGTGATTCAAACTGTGGAGGCTGTATGCTACTCCCACCCATGGACTAATATTTCTCTTTTTCTTTCACCTTTTTCTTTCTCTTGTAGTGAGCTCTGAAACATTTTTGTAATGTGGTATCATGTATTATCAGTAGAGGCAAATGATATACACGGACTAGTACAGGAGAGGCATTTTTGCAGAGGAGATGATTATGGTCATTTGTACCTGTACGAGACACTTAATGAGGTTGACGGATATGGAAGTGGTTTTTCTGTTGTAGCTATACCTAGAGGTGAATGGTTAAAAGAGAAGGAAACGGAATTAATAGAAGTTAGGCTAAACGTTCACCCTGAAAGTGAGGGCAATTATCCAGAGGATAGTGCAGAATCTGAAACTGATTCTGACTAAAATAGGCCTAATTAAAAGGAAAAATTTTTTTTTAATTTTTAAAAAATAAAAATTAAAAGGCATAGTTTGGTTGTGGGACAAACGCACGAAAAATGGGTTCTAACAATTCAAAGAAGCAGGACTCTGAATTTACGGGTCCAATGAAAATAATGCATGACAAATATGGTCCGGCAACCACACACCAGCGTGTTAAATGGCAAAAGTTAGGTTTCCCTGAGAAAGGCTCTTTTAGCCTAAATCAGATTGATAACTTAAAAATGCGGCTGCGGTCATATGAGGTTAAAAATAGTAAACGTAAAAATAAATGGCAACCCGACTGGGATGTAGTAGATTTGTGGGAAAAGGAATCAAAATTAAGGCAGGAAAAACAGACCAGGGGAGAAAATAAGAATACTGTGGAGAAATCCCAACAGAGTAATTCAGTGCTATCTCCTGTTGTGCATTCCGGCGGCTCTTTGTATCCCGATGTAGCACAGCTTGCAAGCGTACACAAAATTGACCTGGACTTGGACTGTCCTGCGTGTCCTCCAGCTTATGTTCCACAGCAAGCGGCAGGAGCTCACGGACATCCCTCAGCCCCTGCTCTCCAGGCAGCGCATTCCAGTGCTGCTGCACAACCATCTGCGAGTGGGCCGGCGACCAGAGCGAGACCTGCAGCTTCAGTAGGCCCAGATTCCACAGTACAGGTAACGTCCCACAAGGGCGAACTGCACGAGGTAGAGATGCCTACTATCCATACAATGATGATGCTGCTTCTGAGTATGTGAAACAAATTAAGACGTTGGAAACCAGTATGAAAACCGAATTCCCTGTTCGTCTGAACTGGGAAGCAGTTAGACAGGTGAAACAAAAGCCTGGTGAAACTGTTAATGACTTTCTTGAGAGACTTTCAGATAAGTACGACGCACACAGTGGAATGGACAAACCGGAGAACAGCGAGACTCTTACTCCGTACGAGACTCAGCTAACCCACTGTTTCCTGGATGGATTGGATAAACACCTTGCAACCGCTACTAAGACCTCCTGTGTTGGCTGGCAGACTCGGAGACTTAAGGACGTTCTCCGTTATGCTGTTCACTGCGAAGAACAGGACCGCGACAAGCAAAACCAAGACAAAAAGAAGAGCGACAAGATGACCTCTCAGCTGCAGCTGGCCCAGCTCAATTCCTACCAGGGGAACCGAGACGGTGCCGGTGGACAGCAGCAGCAAAGGAGAGGCCGCGGCAGACGTGGAGGACGGAATCAAGGGAACAGACAGAGACCCAACTCCATGGGACCCACTACCATGGTGGATTATGATGTTTGCCGAAAATGCGGAAAAAAGGGACATTGGGCTCGCGGTTGTAAATTTTCCGGTAATGCTGATAATTGGGACACAGCACCCCACGGGAATGTTACTTTCCAACATCCTGGGGGTCAAACTGGATTACCTGGACAATGACATTTTGTGGGAGACGAGGAAACGCATGCGGACATGGGTAATGACATTTTGTGGGAGACGAGGAAACGCATGCGGACATGGGTGAGTTTGCTGGGTTCCTTTACCATACGGCTCCAAATGCGTTACCACTTTGGTCATTAAAAGTTGATGGGCGAGCATTAAACTTCATTGTGGATACGGGAGCTGGTCGGTCTGTAATAACAGCTAAATCATGGGATTCAAAACCTCCTCTTTTTAGTGGTAAAACCATGCTCAGCCAAGATGCTGGTGGAAATACCACGACAGAGAAATTTACAGCTCCATTAGTGGTGCAAGATTTCAATACGGGCTCAAATATTACTTTGAAACATGCGTTCTTGTTCTCCCCTGTATGTCCGGTAAACCTGCTTGGCAGAGACTTAATGTGCAAATTGGGTCTGAGTGTGCAGTGTACTGATGACGGTTTAACTATTGACAGAGCTGCTACGGCAGAAACTCTAGAAATGTTTTACTATGCTTGGGATCTGGACAGATCCTCAGTGACAGCTAAAGCCATACAAATGGCCAAAACTGAGTGGACAGGCACTGGCGACAGACTGACAGAATTACAACTACATGTAACAGCACATTTTAGTCGAGGTAGAGATTGGGAATTTGAGAAGAATTGGTACGGTGATTGTAAATTAATTTCGACATTGTTTTTGGTTGGTCGCGATTTCTGTGCATTGTCTGTAGAATTGAGCTCAGCACATCAGCAATTCTATTCCATAGCGGGAAGTGCACCCCATGTTTCACTGTGCAAAGCCTCAAATAAAAAATGGGAGGACACAGATT